>NHOP01001159.1:0-11599 GCA_018697155.1 Pyramimonas parkeae | reverse complement strand
CGTACATTGTACCGGAAAAGTGTAAGTAATATTGTGCATTGTCATTGGTCGACCAGCTCGGTATAGCGTCGACTCGCGGCGGTGCACGTCACTGTGTGAACGACTTAGCCCTCCCGAACACCTTCGCGATGTAGTCCGTCAGTTGGCGGGTCTGCCAGTTTACTATTTTTTCACTAGTCCAAAATCAGAATACAAGATAAAGTCGCAAATGTTGCCACGTGTCACTATAGGAATGTGCTAAATTCATTCACTAAGATAAGTTTCAATCATCATGAGTCTAATGCAGTCAAGCAGCGCACCAATCATTGTCATGTCACATAATGCCAAATTGCACCTTACCATAATGAGCCCAAGTTTCATTCAAGAGCCCATAATCGATCAAAAAGCAACTGTCATTCATTTGATTAGCCCATAATTTCTTCTCTATATGTCCTTTCCCATTTGGAAGGCACCATGGGGTAAGGGTGTCGTTCCAACCATAGTTAACTGTATGTTTTGTTTGTATGCAGTTCTGATATTTTCGTACGGTCCCAATATGACAGTTTTGCCATGGAAGTACACATGCACAGTGACAGTTTGAACTTGCATCACTTGAATAGAAAAATCTGTGGCTTTTGCTCAAGAAGGTAGACACTAAAGAGAATACACATCGATTTTGGCCGAAGAAACCCTAGAAGTAGAGCGTTGTTTGGATGTTATTGAATTCAATTGCATATTCAGTTAAACGCCAGTGGTTCACTCAAGGTTCCTTCCCGACTAGGGGTCAAATATGGCATCACAATATGATTCCGTGCAATACATCGAGCTATTTCAGGTGCCATAGCCAGCAATATACTGTGTGCGCTTTATCCTGCTTGGATGCTCACCCTAAAGATGCATGAATTATCAAGAAAAGGCATTGCAAATACAAGAGCCTTGTATGTCTTTTGATTCATGGTCATCAGCTTTATTCAAATAATCTGTAAGCACATTGCATGATGATAGATATTGTTGACACTTGTGGTTCAACTGCAACACAACCAAAAGTGTGTACATGTTGTACCATACTATTGTTTATCCCCTGCACGTATCCATTCTTCGGTCACCTGTGTGTACTTGAAGCTATTTAACCAAGGAGCAGCATATCCGACATGTATAATGCCATCTGCGCTTTGCACAATGCTTGGTTTGCCCCATTCATGTTCACAGTCTTGATGCTCAGAACGATCAACACTTACTCCGGCATAATCATTTGTAGGAAACGCTCGTTCCATGTGCTCTTGACGCCCTGTTGGCCTCTCAAGTGTTCGATGGTACGAAAACTCCCAACCTCCATCATCCGACAGCGTAACTACTACATGGCAGTGCCATGATCTGGCATAGTCGGAAATTTGGTATACAACCGCCACAGTACCGCTGTTCAATATGGTTGCACCTATCTGCCCGTTGCTTTTGCACAGCGGAAGCTCAACAGGTGTTGACCATGAATGATCATCCTCAGATACGCTGTCAATCCTAAAAAGTCTGCGAGATGACGGTTCAAACACCATCATGGCCAGTTGATTGTGGTGTTTGAAGGCACGTAGCAATACAGGTTGTAAGAACCTTTCAGTTGTTATTCTTGGCAGGACTGTCCAAGTGGACGCCGGGCCAATTCCAAGAGCAAAAGTAGTTGCTAGAAAAATAGAACTTGAGGAACGATTATCAGGGATAGCTCGCTGACATACAGGTAGTAGTGGGTACCCATAAACACTCTTGATCGCTCGAGGGCCACAAATCGACGGCTTCACGTCATCCTCTGTGTCAAACAGCACCTTCCTGGGAGTTGACCAAGTACCTGCTCTATTGGGAGATTTTGTCATGTAATTTCCAGCAAGAGACGAGCTGGGGCTTTGTACACCTGCGCATGCACCTTGCGAGTACATCAGGTACATGGACTCATCACTGGATGTTGGCGATGCATACAAGACCAGGTCCTGAATGACCATCCCAGGGGGGGCCGTCGCCGCCGTCTCCGTGACCGTGCTCCACTCAACACCGCCCTCCTCCAGCCACATAGTGATCACTGCGGATCGATTGGCTTCTGCGCTCGTCTCCACCCACGCCAGCCTCACCGTATTAGCCGGGCCCAGCTCGAGCACTGGGCTCCCTGGGTCGATGTGGGATGTGCTGCTGGGCAAGTACGCCACCACACGCCCTGCCCCTACAGATCTAAGCACGCCGTCCACTATTGGCCTTGTCCGTGGGGCAGCTGCGCATGCCTTGAGTACTTCCAGGTAGGCATCGCTTCGGCGCCAACCCATGGCTCCTCTCATCTTCTGCAAGGCGAAGAAGGGCACGCCCACTCCGCCGCCCTCACCCGCTCGCAACCTGCCTAGTTTGTTGTCAAGGGTCTTGAGCGACGCACTGTTGGGGAGGACGGAATCTGCACTCCACGGCGCCTTGAGCCAGCTCTCCATGAAGCACACGTGTACAATGGCGCCGCTGCGGATGGTGAGAGCCACATGAATGCGTCCGTCCGAGGTTTGAACAAGGGACCCAGAGGCGCTCTTGCCCGCCAGGTGGCCATCCCCACGGTCCAGGTGGCGCATGTACGGCCACGTGTGTCCGTCATCGTAAGAGAGTGCCGCTGAGATCACACACACCTCTGGAGTAAAGCACGGCGAAAAAACCAGCACAATCGCACTACTGGCCAAGGTCACCACTTGGTAGAATGTATCCGCCTCTACAGGTGGGACATTCAAGGCTTGAGGAAGGGTCCATGTCGCAGCTTCATCGTCAGATGTTGAGCTGTACAACGTGTGGCTGGCCGTGTTCAGAAAGAAGGCCTGCAAGCACATCCAAGCATGATGCATGTGAATGTGCAATGTACAGTTGGAGAACATGGTTGCGAATAACGTAAAACAAAACCAAACACACTTGTGGATACCGTTATAGCTATACATTCGCTAGGGTCCACCATAACCGAATGATCTCCACCATGCATGTGGACGTCAAGCCTTTTGCGCGTAGAATCTTTTGCATGAATATACAACCAACTTCCAAGCAGAATCCATGTGGCATATGTCAACATTGCATGCTATATCACTTGCTCTGCTCGAGTCAACCATGCATCATACTTATGTAAATGTTAGTACTTAATTATCATGCTGGATCATAACGAAACTTCCTTGTGGGATCCGGAGCGAGGTCCGGGATGTGCACACAGGGAGCCAATTGATATGATAAAAATTTGCGCGTGTGCATGCAAACAAACTCGAAGCGAAGATATCGCGCACCTTCAGCGTTCCTGGTTGATTCTTCAGCCGCACAACTCTTGGTTGTATCAGGCCAACAGTATTCGGGAACTGCAATGGTTTTCTTTTCCACACAACGCTGTTAATTTGAGATGTATCACTCTCAAGCATACCACTGTTTGCTTCACTGCTGCGGGTGCCTGCCACCATGGGGAACGCGAGACACAAAATAAATTGGAACTCTTCAACACAACAAACTCAAGGTTCGATACATTTACGCTCCTATCGCAAGCTCCATAGGTTGGCGCTGAATGAACACAGTGCATGCATATTCACAACGACACAGTGGCAAAGATCATTAACTCCACCACCATGCTTCACGCACTAGCTTTGATTCAGCATAGCGAGATACGTGCACTGATCTCATTACCCATCAATCACAGCACATACTTTATATTGTGTGGCTCAAAACCAGATTCGGAAACCTTGGACAGCATGAATTGTGTTCTGCCGTCTTCTGAGTCGCAAATGTGTAGGCATGCATCCGCCCAATCACCTTCAAGGAGTGTGTGCCTAGGAAGCAGCAAGCTGCCGTCTCTGAGTCGCACCACTCGGCTGCCCACCAAGCTGCCCGGTGCTGTTTGCATCGCCACCGGCAGGTCCCAGAACATGCCCTCATCCTCTGCCGTACTCACAAGCTGCAACACACACCCCAGCTTCTCTGTGGAGAGTACGGGATGGCCTTCTAGCGGTTGTTGCCCCGGCTGCTCCTGTCCAAGCCGCGATTGATTATGCGCTCGGCTCATGCTGTGCGTTGGCGTTGCTTTCGCTGCTATTGATGTTTGAGACTTTAGTAATGACTGCAGTTGCTGTCTGCCTTGGGCAAGCTCATTGTGCACGAATTCTTGCGGTGAACAATCCATTCCTCGCTCGTCCCGGCGCTTGCCTTCCGGAGCCTCCGCCCCCTGCCCAGGCACCCCTGCCGGGCGCGCGTCGTGCACGAGGTGTAAGTTTCCGGAGGCATCATCCACAAAGAGAGTGGGGAGTGTGTGTGCGAAGCCCGTCTTCTGAGCAACCATCTGCGGGCTGCTCCACCGGCGGGCTCCAGGAGGCAGCCGCGCCAACACCACCGCCGCCTCCGTGGTGTGGTTCGGTGCGTCCGGGAGGGAAAGCGCGCTCGACCACGCGCATAGGAGCTGGCCCGACGGCATCTCCAACAGGAAGGCATCGCGGTTGATCAAGAACGCCGGGGGCAGCCCAGCCACCCACGCCCCGGTCGCCAGCTGGCGCACGCGGCCGTCCAATGGGATGGGCTCGTCCTCCACCGCGTGCAGGTCTGCGTTTACCCGCACGGGCCAGACATAGGGGGCGCAGGGGACCGAATGAGACTAAAATTAAGCTGATGGGAGTATTTGTTTGCACGCCATATCAGTTTGATGAGCAGACATGCATTTCCCGAAATGAAATGTGTTGCTGAGGGAAGGGCAGGGAGTGATGGCTGGATGGACGAGTGGAATCCTTGGAATGCTGCGCAGTGGATATGCTGCCTTGGACAACTTGGTTTGCGATGAGCTAGCACCAGGGGTCATGAGAGCATAGTGTCTATGTTCAATTGATGGAAGATAAATCAACTTAGTGAAAAAGGTTTTGGCTGTATGTATGGAACAATTGTCGTTGCGATGTTGTTTGTCACAAGTAGTGTGCCCTCTCGGATGTGAAGTTTGACTGAAATCTCTTATCGTTTTGAACATTTGATCGAAACTTCTTGCGACATCCAATGCAAGTTCTGAACTACAGCAATCCAACCAGTGCAGAAATACCCAAGAAAGCAATATGGAATGCATTTTTCAAGGATGCTAGCATGGAATATGCATTTCGGAGCGAATCATGCTCGCATTGGCACCGACAGCGTATGTGTGACGCAAAAGGTGACGTTTACCGTATGTTGAAAGGCTTAAATTTGTCGAGCCCAAACCGCTCCAGTCACTACCCGTACTACCCATCACGGAAGACAAGGAAGAACGCACCATACACGTATTGCAGACCCGGATGATTCCATTCCTGGAAGCGAGGCATCGCGTCTGGGTGAGGTCTTGAGGTACATGTAAGGAGTTTCCAGAGCGAGCAAAGCACCAGCGCAGCACGTCTTCGGGTCCACATTCTGGACGAGACACAGTGTCGGGTGTTCAAGATATCATAACTTCGTCTTAGCAACACCACATGGCTATGTCATACGTGTTTACATTGCTATCAACCTTCACTTCGACGTGAATATTTGCAACCTTACCATTCGAACTGAAAAGTCATCAACAAAGACGCTGAATCATTCTGTGAACATGTCTGAAGTCTGAAATGTCTCTAAATGTATGGTCGTCAATGAAGCCTGAAGCTTTCGCGTGAAAATGATTGATTTGGATGTAGCACTTGTTGGAAGAAGAAATCGGCGTTAAGTTTATGAACTACGCAACTACGGATGGTTAGTCTATCTGCTGAGACGCACCTCCCAAAGGCAAATGCTCCCGACAGGCCGCACGTAACCTTCAGACAAAAGGAAGAAGGTCATGAAATTAAATGATTCAGCATACATGCTTCCATGGTTCCATGCTTGAACTCTACGTGTCGAGTGAACCATATGAGTGGGAGCTCATTCGTCTCTTTCGCGGGAAATTGGTGCCGTGAACCGGTTAACGGTGACAACCGAGTGAAGTCAACCCGTCCAACGCATATTATCTGCTTCTTGGGCAAAAGAAGCTGAATATGATTTCCTTTTCCTCGCATTTATATTTCAACCATGGCTGCATGATTATGGACTCCCAACTCGATGAGTTACTGTTTCGTTGTACCTTGCGAGCACCCCCGCCGGTCAGTCTTCTTCACAACTAGGGATGCCTGTGTTCATCTGCTATCTTCGATTGCAAGGCCATCGCACCTTTAACGTTACTGCAGTTCGCGCAGCACGCATGGATAGACTTAACCTAGTCTCGTCACCGGGAACGGCGGGCCATTCTTGAACGTTCCGGTGCAGCCGGAGGCACAACGAAGCCAGACCAGAACTAGGTTGAGGGCCGCGCGTGCTGGTGACCTAGGAGGAACGTCTGGTTGTCTATGATGAGCACAGTTCTGCTCGTTCGACTTGCTTGGTTGAGGGCCTTTTCAATTGTATTCGATTTGATGAGATGAACATCGGATTGGATCCATCGGCTGGTTGACTTTGTTGGGGGCCTTCTCAGATCGTTCCGATGTACGAAACATCTGGTAGTTTACGATATAGATCGACCGGCAAATTGGTTCGCGTGAGGACCTCTACTTCCTTGGGATCCCAATATACAAATCATATTCCTCTGTGCGATATGGAGTGACTGGTCAGGTGTAATGCAGTAGTCCGGATCGTCTCGAAGTCTAAACCGATCACCTTGGTTGTATTTGCAAGTAATCCTGGTCAATGCACCCACAACTTCCTTGATCATCCTGAATAATCTACGCGCATCGCCATCATGGTCACCCAGCTCATCTATTTCATTCACGTGTCATGGATTTTCTCGGATGATTTACTCGGATCGCTTTAGGTGCAATGGTTAGCCACCAAGGGAAGTGCAGGGACACCACATACATCCACGAAGATCCACCGATTTCCTGCGACCCAAGGGGTGGTCACCTCCTCGATTCCGCCTCCTAGGTTTGACGGAATTTCAAACATGGGCAGCGGGAGCGATAGTAGGTCGACCTGAGAACCTGTAGACTCAAGTAACTTTGTAGCATGGTCGAACGTCAACACAAATCGACCATAAACAATTTCTGAAGCGCTGGTTGTCATGAAGGTTGTCCAGGTGATTGGAGTAGTCACTCGCCTATCCTACAACTCGCATGCCAACTTGACCTTGATACACCATCCGACGAGGCGGGTCTCCCATGTCGGGGCTTGTGCCCGACTTGCCTGGTGACAAACCGGCCTGACCCTACCGGCCACCAGACATTGTCAACCGTCACATTTCCTCACCCGTCACATTGTCAACCGTCACATCGTTGGCAGTTGCACATTGAATGAGATCGGCCAGAAACCAAAACAATCGACTTTATCATTTCGCACCACATATCGCGTTTTCGCGGAAACATCTTCCATTGGGTCCCCTTACCGCATCTTTGAATAAACCTGTAGATTCACGTTCATCTTCGCCGTCAAGGTCTTGTCAAGATTGCAGAGCCTCCACGCTGGATAAGAATGTTCCAGTTCGAGGATGTACATGAGAAACTTCGTCCTCATCGACAAACGCCAATAGAATGACCCAGAAAAAAAGTCTGGTACACGCACAAAACAACAGAATAAAATAAACTGGGAGCACATGTGGCGATACCGGCTCAACTTGAATGCTGAGTAGGACACAAATCGTGCGGGAAGATTGAACCAGGTTGACGCATCAACTAAATTTGTATATCGGTTGTAGTTTCCAATAGGTTGAAGAACTTTTGTACACCTTCTGCCAAGGCGTGCGTGATTCCTACGAGTGATCAGGGAAATAAAACAGGTTCCGTGCACAGCAGCGTACCCGAGCTCTTGCAGAACTTGCGGTAAGTTTCGTCATGTGTTCCCTACCACACTGAGCAAAGTTGAATGCACGGAGCGATCGAGATAACATAAAGGTAGCATTTTGATTTTCGGCAGGAAATGTGATCTTTCGTAGATACCCCATTTATTCGCGCTGGTCTAACATTTTGTGTGGAATTGTACTTACGTGCTTACATGAACGAACAACACCCGCCGAAGAAAATTGACTCGTCCACGGAGGCCAGCATGTCAACCGGCGGTGGTACGCGAGTGGTCTTGCGAACAGCCTAATGGATGACATCATCGGTCAAAATCTTTTGGATAAAAGGCATACACCATGCCCTAGAATGGCAACTTGTATCATGGTAAGTTTGATTCGCAGCAATGTGCTCTGATTCTGATGATTGGAAACGCTAGTGTGATTGTACTGCATAGACACTAACTCGTACTTCGTTCTGCAAAAATCATCATGAAAAGTACGTGGTTTGATGCTGATGTTAATATCAAAAGCTGACATATAACACATGCCCCGATTCTGATGCAGAATCATGCCCTTGGCTGTAGAGCGCCTTCACAATACAAGCGTCAGGTCTGCAGCATAGCTGGCCCCCACACAGTCAAGTATACACATCATGTTCGCTGCATAGAAACCGCCAAATTGCTAGCGTGCAGATCTATGACACGAAACAAAATCAACAATATGTACGTTGTCCGCACACACAACGGCCATAGCATCTTCTATGCTTGCCACGCTCAATGCGTTCACAGATCCGGTCAGCCCACGTAATCGACAAATTGGAGTGCCGTCCTCACTATTTGTCATCGCACGAATTTCATGACCACCTCCAGCAACTACAACCCCCTTTGCTGCCTGGTGCCCAAGCTGATCCACAAACAGCATGCGGCGCAAAAGGAACACCCACGTGTTCAAAGATTCAATGCATTCTCAGCCAAAAAGCCATTCTGATGACACATGGGTTCAAACAGACTAGCACCAATCTACATACATCAGCAATCGATCTGCAAAGCTTGGGAGTCTGTCAGTATGTGGTGAAATAACGAAACACCTCAACTTCATTCAAGGAAGGCACTCACAATCCCTTCATCAAACCGAAGAAATCTCAAAATATTCCCATTGCAGACACTTCGACAACTAACATCACCTGCAAACTCATGATCGGCGAGTGTTCGGCATCGGCAGCAGGCAACCAAGGAATGTCGTAAAGCGGCTGTCCGCTTCCAAAATCCCAAGCCTGATGGATCAGCAAAAGTTGCGCAAATATTTCTGTTTCAATAGTTATTGATGTACTTGCAGCTCTACAAGATGGATCATAAACAACAACCAAATGTTATGTATGCCACAGGTAAGTTGATATCAATATACTCGTGTATGGAAATGTGAACATCAAATTTTCAATCCAACAAGCTGGAGCAGACATGGTGACAACTTTGAACAAATCCTCGGAGGTGCACCAACAAGCAGAGCTTGCGAGCCAGCAACCAAATGCATATAAACCATATTACGAGTGTATTTCACATAGATTTCCACATATTGGCTGCCAATCGTGATGGGGATGGCGAGATACATTCTCATCGAACGACACAGTTTCTGTGTTGACGCAACACGCAGGCGTTGAAGGATACCCCATGCACCAATAAAACAAAGCGCACGATTCAGTTGACATGGCTCCCCGTCATTTGGGTAAGGGTCATTTACCCTTGCATACAACAACCATCAGAACAAGGATGCATGTTTCAATGATCATGGTAGAATGCGCCAATTTCACGAAAGCAGCACACCAACCTGTTGACTAAGTAGAACGCAAGCACGACACAGAAAATCATAGTCACACTTGACAATGGCCTAAGAAGAAAAATACATTGTGGTTGTTGGTATAATTCGGTAACAATCTAGCACATTTGTGATACGTAGACAACGGACGGCCACCATTACGACCAAAATATGTCTGCATGAAACTGGCGTCTATAGTAGTAAGCAGAAGTGCCCATTGATGAACGCTCAATATACCCATTGGGGAGCATCTCCATGGTCCATTCTGGTTCGCACCTGCACAGCTCGATACCGCTGATGTGCGCCGGTAACTATCACGTTTTCTTCGTAATCAATACATTCCCCAACAATGTGAGGGCCCCATATATGCCGCTCCGACTTTCCGGATCGCGTGTCCCAAATCTGCACACCATCGCAAACTCTGCATTCTACACTTTGCATTCTTGGAATGCACAATAAAGATCACCATGGTAGTTCCAAGACAGCAAAATCTCGTTCTGGCAGAGTCTTTCATCAGCTCATCATTTCAAGCACACACAACCTTGTGCGTCACCTAAATGAAAAAAATGCATGGGTCCGATTCCGCGAACATGATTAATTCTGAAATACACAAGATCAATCCGAGTCAAACGCACGCGTATGGAGTAACGGGCAAATCAATCACTTATTCATTTTTTTCACTTCACTCTGGGCAGAAGTCTGTGAAGTACTTGTTTATCGTGTTGCTTACCCAAAGGGCAAGCTGCCGTCGCCCAAAGGATACAGTCTAGGATACAAAGGCATGTTCATAAATTATCCGAAACGATCAGAGGAGCGTCTTCACAGATGTATCGAACAAACAATCCGTACTGCACATCCCTTCAATAACAATATTGCCATCAATACCAAGATCTGTCATTACATGTGCGCCGATGCTACTAAAAGTAAAACACTCTACACAGCATATCGATTAATATGTCCAATAAACACTTTGCCCGAAGCCATGTCAGATGGATCGCACGTCAAATGCTTCAACATCTAGAGGTAGGTAGCCCTGAGAACCAGTCTCAGGGTTCCCAGGGAATTGCAGATCAAGCACGCATAATTGTGGAGATCACAAGAAACGCATCTCATCATGCCGTCGGCCTGTTGATCTGCGGGCCTTCTCACGAAACGAACATGATGTTTACTGATTAAAGAACCAATGGTACAATATCTTTACTTGCAAAATATTGCTGCGGATGACATGAGTATAGGCATCTTGGATCAAAGCCCGCTAGGCTGCAGCGTCTTGGATCCAACGCGCAAAATCAGTAAGTAAGAGTCTACGATAAATCAGAACAAAACAGAGCATATTAAAAACACACAATTCTGCCTTACATGATTCGATAATGACCAAACTTCTGGTCCACCGTACTGTAGGCAACTCTACAAATGTTTTAATCATATCCATTGGAACAAAACCCATTGCTACATAGTAGGAAGCCGAGTGGACTCAAACACAAAGCATGATCCTCATCCCATACAGATTTGCTCAAGATAAAGCAAAGGATAAGATCATCCATGAATACAGCAGATGATCCCCTTCAGAAAGACACCCATGCAGAATTTGCAAATTTTGGAACACAACGCTTCAAACCAACGTCAAGAAACTATTGAATGCAGACGGTGATGGAAAAACTAAAGCATTTCACTCAGGGCGCGGATGCCCAAGTTCAAGGAGTATGCTCTGCTGGCACGCTTTCCAATCATAAGGATATCAGACTTCCTCGAAGATGTACAACAGATCTACAGAAACCTGTGCATGATTTATCACCAATACTGCGGCTTAACAGGTCTTGGAGTGGACGTGATCTCATTGAAAACACATTCAGGTGATCAGCGCCCATGTCTAGCGGGCCACATCAGTTGTGCAGCGGCTAGTATGGTCGATGCAGATTGAGTTGTTGAGTCCAACATCGCTAGCTGCCCCAGAACTCACGCGTATGCAAAAATATGCTGTGCATGCTACAACCAAAGCAACCACGAAAACTACGAACGCATTACCTGAGAGGCATTTGGGATTGTGAA
>NHOP01001158.1:0-11600 GCA_018697155.1 Pyramimonas parkeae | reverse complement strand
CATGACCCTTACCAAAAGGGCGGGGAGCAATGTCAACTGAATTCTATCGTTGCACAAGGTCATATTCAAAACCCGTGTTTCGTATCAACAAACAGATTGTGTGGTCTAAGGAGAACAAATCTCAACAACCCCCCTCAATAGAGTCTGCTGACCCGTGAAAATCCATACGAAACAAACTCCTAGTCTGTATCAAGCACAATTATGGATGTGCATACACAAACATCCACAGAAGAAGGCTTGCATATGATTATTTTGCAAAGCCCACGTACCATTTCGTCTCTCCACATGCCAACTGCAGCATTCAGGTTGGGATGCCTTTGAATCGGCGACAATGTATACCTTGCTCGTTTCTGATTGGCTGGAGGATCTCCTGACGAATCAACTGTCTGGAAGTTCCTACAAAGTTCTGCAGCCCACATGCAACTCTGTCAACAGGTCCACGCGTTGAACATGGTTGGTTCTGTCCTCCACTGAGCATACTATTATCTCTTGTTGATATAACTGAACTTTTGAATTGCTATATTGAAGCGCCCATCTCCAACAGTTTCTTGTCTGATGCTCTCAAATCAGCTTCAGGAAGGATTGGATATTTCTTTTGCAATTGCACTGTGCCACGGAGCCAAGTGCACACAGTGATGCATGCACAATCAGCGACAACAAAGTTTAAAACATTTTATGTTGAGCACTTAAACCAAGCACCTCATATTCGCTACAAGGTGTTCAACAATGCACTTCGCATGTGCGAGATCGGAATTAAACCGAACCAACTTGTCAACCAAACCTTGCTCACACTTTATGAGGCGCCTCTCTGAATTGGCATTGCTAGAAACCAAGAGAAGTTGCTTACCATTCCATGACGTACAGGAACATCATGTGCACATTGCATTGGATCGATATCATGAACACCGCCAGCTCGCCCGAATACCAGAACCTCTCGAAATCAAACCATACAATCTCTCATCTATTCTGCACATCAGTTGTGATCGTACCAGGACGTGTGGCCTCGTCTTCTGTGCATCCCGTTGCAGGTGGGGTTGCAGAATGTCCATGCACCTTCCTAGAATTGCCATGTCCCAGCTCCCGGACCCATTCTGGAACCCACATGTTTCGTTCGTACTCAGATAACACAGAGTCCTGCTCTGTGTCCTCCTCCACCTGCTGCGCGCACCGTCCACAGCAAGTGTCAAAGCACTCCCAGGTATCTCAATATCTTGATCGAGTACTGCCTCTGTGTATCACACAGGTGGTTTATACCTCCTGGTGTGAATGTGCCGTGCCTGATGACAGGTAAGGGCAACGCCCAAGACTGGGGTTCGGTCCCGGCATGGGGAGTCCGTACAAACCCACTCCAACCCCCTATATGCGGGGGGGTTCGCTATGATTATGATCATCTTGATCCGACATAAGCGTCGGGCAGTAGCAGCTCAGAAACAAAAGCTTGGATAAACAGGAGCTCACCCTCTGGTTCTATCTTGCAGCGGCTTGGACGATATCCCTAATGACGCTCCCTTAGGGATGCATGTGCAAGTAGCATAGGGATGATCCGTTGGGAAGTCGCACCAAAAACAAATACTGCTGCAGCGGAAAGATGTGTTGCGCCTCAAACGTGACAAATGCAGTGGATGCGTAAAGTATGCGACTGTGCTCACTTCTACGAACAAATCAATTTCCAGCAAGGAGCAGAAGTTGAATAAGTGTTGAGGAAGAAATCAGAATAAGGTGAAATGAGACAAGAGGGTTGTAGATTGAAGGATGCAACGGCTCGTTGTGAACACAGACTGCGATTATGCAATCAAGACAAAGTATCTGCTCTTGACAGAGATGATTGGGGATGCAAAAGTTGGAATATAGCGTGCAAATATGAAATGAAAATATTAAAAGTAAACATGCAAGAAATCAAACGTGAAGGTGAAACGAATATGTTTGAAATAATAAAAATGATAACATGAAATTCAAAAATGAATTTCAAACATGCACTTTCAAAGAAAAAACAAGAAACAGATTTACAGGGCAAGTACGAACTACAAAAAAAGTGTAAACTCGCCCTACAGATATCACCCTCTGCCGTCTGGCTGCGGTGCTAGAAAATTACAACGCATGCAATGTTTGAGATAGACCTCTTGGGTCGACTCCAACCAGATATCTGCTTCATAACATGAACTGCCACCGTCAAAAAGAATTCCTGCCGCATTCATAGCAAAAAAAAATACGATAATCATTAAAATCAAATCGCAACACTCACACTCTGTTCTGGCGTGTTGAGCAATCAGATTCCCTGAATACTGCCTACCGAAAGTGATCACATTTGGCTTTGGTTTTCTTGTTGTCGCAATACCGGACCCCAACAAATCATAGTCTGGATGAATGCGCAGAATTGCAGTGCCTAGGGGTTGCGCCGAATCAACAACATTAGAGACCATGAAAAATGCCTCAGTTGCTAGAGGAGAGCTGCACTCACCTATGGCCAGTACTCTGCAAGAATTTATGGAACCAAGAGCCTTCAGCGATATTCAAGTTGGCGCTCAGTGAGGGTTGATGACTCATTTTGTTCTTCATCTATATTCTAGTTGGCAAACTACATGGTGGACAGAGGGAAGAGGGCCTATTGTACAACAGCACATAATGCGCACAGATGCAGCCCAGGAGATAAAACATATAATGCAATCAACAAACATGTTTATTTGGACAGCCCTCTGGGCCTACGGCCAGTGCGTTGCCAAGAATCAAACCCTCCCAATGCACGTTGACCAATCATTGTATTCATCGCTTCGAACCGCGATTGGAAAACTGCTTTACCCATGGATGGAGAGAAGCAGATAATGTATGTCAATATGGAGGGATGCGCACAGAAGTGGAAGCCCAAGGGGTTCGTTTCTGGGATTCTTTGATCAGTTGATAGGCAAGGTCCCAACGCCAGGAGTCTGCAGGAGTGCGCTGCTTGCCCATAATCAGACGATTGCCCTGCACATGCAATACCACCACAACCATGTCAGATGGCCTATTTGGCAGGGCGACAGCCTCCTACATGGCAACACATTCTTGTGCGGCCGGGTTCAAACCCTGAAAAGAATAGGTACAACTCGGCCAATGATGTGTTAAACGGCCATGCTGGCTGGCGGGCCATCTTCGATTAGCGAGTGATCATGCCAACCGACTAAACAACCGCCATGAAAACTGGAGGTTCACAAGCTCAGATTTCACCACAACAGCAAAGAAACACAAGTAGTCAACACCAAATCAACTATGAAGATCTGCGAGATCTCATGATGGCTCAGCTGCGACAAAACAACAGTCGACACCCAAAAGCAAATCGTGTGATGAAATCTCAGATCGAAACCACAAGGCAAACTGTCCATGGAACGCGCAACCCATGAGCTTCGAAGTTTGCGACGCAAATGTAAAAAATTGCCACAAAAATGATAGAAAAACAGCACGGGCATTATAAAACAGAAGCAAACAGAGATGAAGTTGCCTCAACTTGGGAACTCATGCAATTGCAATAAGGTTTTCATCTTATGTATGAGATCTGCGAATTCAGAACACTTTTGGCTGCCTTAGTGAATGTTTTCGAACTCGCTAGTAGAACTGACCTGCAAACCACGAGCCAATGATACACTCTTCAAATTGGTTGCGGATGCATTGAAGGCAGCGCCTTCATGGTGACTCACATCAGGAATCGAATAGCTCATTGCCATTCTACCTACGAAGCTACAAGCGAGGGGTGAAGGACTTTAGGAAAAAGCGGTTCTACAAGACACCACGTGACTGGTCTGGAGAGACTGGCTTGCGCATTTCCTGGATATGTAGTTGATGTATGGGGATGATTGGTATACACCTGCGAATGTGCGTTTCATCTGCTTGTTGCAAGAATACTCATCTTTGACTTGTCATCTATCTATGTAACATCATGCCACGACATCAAGAACGTCTGCCTTAAAAAATCCAGATTAACGAGCTTCAATATACAGAAATCCTGCTACTTCTGAATGCAACCAATGTTGAATACGTGTGTTAGAATTAAAATCATGAACTGATCTGAGGATGATACTCTGGAGAAATGAAAACCCCAGTTGTTTTCATGTGCAGACTGCGCTCGTCTTGCTAATGTCATACCATGCACATACATTCACAGGCATGAGGTAATTTGCATACACGCGCGTATGTTTGTGAGAGTCCCCTTCTTCTGGGTAGGATAGTACACATTCAGCAACAGCAGATCTTTAGCGCCTTCACGCGCAGCGATGCACATTTTGCCGTACACAAACATGGACGGGCGTGAGGTAGTTCTTGCGTGCGCATATGTTAGCGTAGGAGTCAAGTCCCTTCTATGAAGGAGTTGTTCATGCATGATGCTGCAAAACACGTCACGCAGGTTAACGAAAAACAGGATTTGAGAGAATGGACACCAATATGTGCAACAGAGTCTCAGGCGTAATCGAATGTACGGGGAGCATGTATAGGTTCTGGTTGAATGTGTGCTATCAGGGTGTTCGGTAAGGTTGCAAAATCACACATACCAAAAGCAAGAGCTGCTGCGTGGAGCATTGCTTTGAAAACTCCGATCGAGTCAGCACTGCTAGTATGCTCGTCTGCGCAAAAAGATCCGGACAATCACCCCTGGAGAAACTACCATCATGAAATACTGACAACCTTATCAAGACAGAGACTTTGAAGCAAGCACGCATGTAAGGCCAACGATACGCTGCTCTTCGTCCGGTCTGGTCAATATCCTCGCAACATGTTTTCTGGAAATCGTCAGGGTTGCATTTCATTTGTTCCTCTATTCAAAAAACCTTACAGTATTTGGGAAGTACATAGACACTCTGACTGTTTCTATCACAAATGTCGAATGTCAATATCATGTTCCGTGTCTCTGCATCAATAAAACTATCTCGCATATGCGAATCTGCCGCATTTCCTGCTTATGTTGCACATTGTATCAGAAAGTCTAAAATAGCCAGGCCAAAATCAAGGGTTTGCTTTATGCCCGATATCAGACAACGGTGCTTCATGGGAATACCTCACGCAAAACTTCAATATCTATGTTGCCAAGTTGTTGTAACCGTACCTGCACTGGAACAGGAAGCGTTTCCATGAGAATTAGATCCGTATCCGATTGCAGCTTGCTGGTGCTGGTTTTCAATTGCTTCTCGGGGTCTGATTCACAATAATGTGAAAGTTGAACTACAGGACGCATGAGAACATCCACCAATATCGGAGTCATTGGAGATCCCTGCAGCTCGTCAGACATTTTCTACTGTATGAGTAGCTTCATATGACCTATTCATTGGACACAGTGGCAATCATCAGGACAGCACAACTTTCGTCCAAGGCAACTCTATGCATGATTAAATTATTCCGCAAGGATGGCTGATGTGCCTGCAGATAAGCGTGAGAATGAAAGCCTTGATAACAACATGTTGTAATTTTTCGAATTTGCGATGGAATGATGTGCTCTCACCTAAACAGTACTGCTGCTGAGCTCACCGAGAGTCTAAGATATGCCGTACAAGGCGAAAAAGGGTTTAGGGCTTTGGTTTGATCCATTCGCTTACACAACAAAAGACCATGCGCTACGTACGGTGTGTTTGATGCAACTAAGTTGTAAATCCTAAAATAATCCTGGGAAAATTGAGTGATGCGGGTCTATGGCTGTAAATGATGCCTATGAATCCATCACAAGCATTAAGTCTAAATCAACCTTCAAGCACAAGAAAACAATTCTAGAAGTGAGAGTATTTCTCTACATGTCTAGTTACTGCAAAACATCGCGACGATCTGTAGTATGAACAATTCATGTGCGCGCGTCAAACTCCACCAAACGAGCATAAGAATCGACAGTTTGTGTTTAATTTTTGTCCAAATTACGTTGCTGCCCCCCATCCCCAGCCACAAACGTCCTCACCATCAACCGGTCTTGAGCAACCCGCAACCCATTCACTAGCACTTCAAGTGGCTCGTCCGCGCTAGGAAGCGCACGAACCAGATCCCATGCTTTTCTCTCACGAACCGATATTGGGTTTGGACCCGTTTGACTACAAGATGGTCGTGCGCTGCTTGTTTCGCGATCACAGACGTATGGATCACTCGAAGAGGGCAAATTTGTGGAAGCATTCGTTGAGGTGAAGATTCCAGGAATCCAATCTGCTCCTTCAGAATCGATCCATCGGGGAAGAGTGAAGACTGCATTTCGGGGCATGAAGTCGCATCGGACTTCCAGGCAGCGACGTGCACGTTCAACGTAGACTTGTTGGAACAACGCGCACACCTTTGTGTACACTTGCAACTGAACCCCGGTGACACACCTGGTTTGTTTGAAGGCAGGGTGTAATCGGAACCCTCGAACGAGTCTACTAACTACTACTCATCAATTCATGAACAGATCGCCCATGAAGTACATGTCATTTGCATCCTGTTGGGCCATTGAATTATCGATTCAGAACGCCACAATCAATCTTCTAAATGAAGCCACTTTCACCGACGTGACACCGATTGGAAATGTTGTCATCCCCTTCGTCTACATTGATTAATAATATACGTGCCGTATCAATTTTCGGAATGGATCTGAGTCTCAAAAACGTAACCGAAATTCGGATGCGAGTCATCGTTTTGACACGTTACATTCCCTAGCACCCATGTCGGATGGCATAGTTGGTACAGGCGTCGACTCTTCCGCGGGAGGTCTCGGGTTCGAGCCTCGACATGGGTAGGTAATTACTGCCTCGGCCGATGATTTCACACTCAAATACGACATGCTGGCTGGCGGGTCATCTTCGATCAGTTTGTGACCATACCAACCGCCTAAACAACCAACGTTGAGCCTGGTGGTTCCAAAGTTTCAACCAGCGGGGGTTATCTTCAGAGTATAACCATAAACTTGCACACAAACATTGCTAGCAACTCTCGGACGACATTGTTGAAATGACACCGTCCAACGATAGTATTCATATGGACATATCCCTACATGTGAGCAAGGGAATGAGCCCTTTCCTGTGGAATAGAGAGGCTGGATCCAAATACTGAAGGCCTCGTACCGGGACGTCACTCCACGTATTTCGAGCTGCGGGTTCCCCGCACCTCCACGTCATGGCGGTCCGCGTTCTCTCCAACTTGCGCACCCGGTCCGCCACAGCCATTCAATCGGACCTTGTAAGATTGTCTGGCTTGAACATGTCAACTCAGTCAGATATCCGTGAGGAGTCTACTACCAGCTTCGGTGAGCCAGAAGCCCTTGTCTGAAACAGTGTACACTCTCTTTCAGTGAAAACAGAAGATTTTCGATTATGAGTTCGAGATGTATTTCGAAGCATAGATTTTTTGCAGTTTGTAGTCGTTGTATGTGCCAGTGAGTACCCAGTTCTGTCCGTGGAATGATTTGGATAGAGCAGTAAACAGTCAGTACCACTTTGATGTTGAACTTGACCCTTCATATCCAACTTGTTTAGAAAAGTGAGAACAATCTAGCATAGTTCTCGCCCTTGATTCGCAATTCATTTTTAAACTATATGCAATTTAGGCATGCACACCTGGTCGCCTCCCTTACAGAAAGCCCATGTAGTGTACTACCTGCTAGGTTGCCATTTGCACTGAGTCACATATATCCCACATACCAAGGTGAATCCATACGTACACTACATTGGCGTATTTCTTCATTTGCGCAAACTACAATCAGAATTGTTTTTCAATGAGCGTTTGCAGGATCTGTTGGATCACTTGTCAAGATTTTCACTTTAGCAGAAACCTGAATTAGCACTTTGATGCAATGCCTCTTTTTGGTGTCATGAACGTACGTCCATGTATTCATTCAGGATTCAAGCAAGTTCAGACAGAAGAAAAGCAAGGTATGGTGATGGAGGTTTTCAAAAGTGTGGCTGGGAGCTACGATGTTATGAACGACGTCATGAGCGGTGGACTGCACCGAATATGGAAAGACCAGTGCGTAGCCCATGTTTGCACGGTGAATTTATATATTTTTATCAACGACATCAGCGTCTTGAGTATTTCTCCTTGTAAAATCGGCCCAGCCTTTTGTCCTGACCTGAAAATTTTTGCCCCTCCTTCTCCCCTTACTCCCTGTCTGCATTGCCAAATTGAAAGTTTACACTAGAAAGCGATATGCTATGCGGTTGTTGTCCTCTGAAGCATGTGACAACGCATTTCCACGGTTGCTCTCTTTTATCAACAGAGCGTACGGGCACTGTTGTGCTATTATTTATCGTGGTGGGTGCTGATGTGGAGATTTGACGATGCTTTCAGGTTAGTGGCTACGCTTCGGCCAGCTCCAGGATGCCGGCACTTGGACGTCGCAGGTGTGGCTGAGAACAATCATTCCCAGTTTTGTAATGGTGTATGCCTCACCATTTCAGCTGATCGCATTCCACTTAGTAAAATTCAAATACTGCTGGCAAACACTTGCTTGCGTCGCCTGACGATATGCTTGGCGGCACACGACGCCTGGCGCACTTGGTTCTTCCCTCTAGCCCCTACGTGGGTTGCTAGGTTCTGAACAAATTTTAGATGTAATCATACATGAAGCATGCTGCACAGGAGATGATACAGTTTACGAAGATGATCCAAGGAATGTATTCCTCCCTGCAAACAGTGACGAATTGATGAAGATTCACTTCTACTTGTACCACTGAAGCCTTGATATATGTTGGAAAATCAAAACCATGCTGACGTAGTTCATAAAGTGCGCCTCCAATACATATAGTGCACCCTTGACACCTGTATGCACTTACTGAAGGCCTCAACAATGTAGATCGCACATCCTTAAACGAAAAGTAATTGTGTCTGAGGTACAAACACTTCCATGGTTTACAAAGAAGCACTATGAATTCATTTCAATATGGTTTGTGGATTTCTTATTGAGGCACTGGACTGCCATTACTTTTACCTACATGATGCTTTCCACCAATATATGAACACCAGGAAGCCATCACATGTCGGAGTTTCTTTAGATATGATCATATGAGGACAAACTGTTGGCTAGGGTAGGAGTGTGTCTCATGATGGCGATTGAATGACGACATGCTCCACAGGCATGTTCAACCTGGCCCATAACTAACAGAAGATTTATAGACTTAGCTTGCAAGAAGACTCCATGCTGACCTGTATTGCACACAAGTGGTAACATGCCCAACCTATGATAAGAAACGGACCATATATTGGAAGGATCAATTAACTGCGTGCCTTCAGTCATGAACATCAAATCAGCAAAACCACAACCAAGTCTTGAAGCTGATCACTGCACCATGATACTGCTAAGCAACTGCAAGACTTGGGAGTTGAACACATCTTGTATCTAGGCAGGAACATGATCCTTACCGGTATTTGGAATGTGTATGAAATCCGCGTGTTGGTTGGGACATAGTCTTTGCCACTTTGAAATATTTTTGGGATTTTCTTATTTTTATTGTGTTTTGCGCTTTTGGTATGTGCAAACGCGTGTACATACTGTGAACACGTCGTTTGTAGCTTGTAAGATGAATATACATTGGTTGAGTTGGCATACATCCCAGTATATGCAATAACAATGCGTTTGTTGCACCACAGTGTGCAACCATCCGCAGACTACTTCGATGAGGATGTGGAGAAAAGACCCTTGAATCCTATGCGATTTATTTTCGAACTCATTTCACAGGTTCAAAGGTTCCCTTGTGCAGTGGTAGATTGTCACGCGTGACTCGCTGAACATGGCTTGCTGCCTAGTGGGCAAGGGTCATGTCCCTATGTGTACATCGATTTAGCATGAACTTAATATTCTACGTCAGAACCCGCGAAACATACATCGTCGTACTCCCTGGAGGAGCGTTCATTGCAGCCATAGTAATCGAATGCAGCAGATGTACATATTGAGATGTGTATATTGAGATGTGTATATTGCTCACGCAGTGGACTCCGGGAAACACCCGGATGTTGACGGTTCATTGAATCACATCCTTTCTTCTGCGTTGTGTTGGCCTCTCTCTGATTGCCGGGATGATCCAAGCTTGTATGCTTTGTGTTGGATGATTTCTGGGGTGTATCTGAATCAGTATTGGCAACCATAGAGGCAATCAGATGTACAGTGTATTCTTGTGTTTCGAGACCACCCGAAAATCCAAAATGAGCTCCACAGCCTGCATTCGTTTCCATCGCCTAAACCCTAAACCCTAAACCCTAAACCCTACATGCCTCAATGAAATGGGATAATCTTTTCGACCCCCAACCCTTGATTGATGAAGAATTTTGCACTTGTTCCTCACCGAAAAGTTCCTTCTAGTTCAACATTCCCACACCTTTTCCATGCCATGTAGTCTCTACTGCTTTGTGAGCCTCTTGTGGCCCAACAACATCATGGCAAGATCCGTTGCCACCTCGCAAGACATGCAAGACCAACACATATCGTCTCGGGTTCTTCACAGCAATCCCCGTCATGCCCAACCTGCTTTCCTGCTTTGTTTGCACCGGGCCTCTGGAAGCGGATCCTTGATCAAAATGAAGCAGCACATGTGGAGCCTAGGGGTCAGCTTTAGTATTCACAGCAAAGACCCAGGTTTCTGTGGATACTGCAATTACGGATTGTTCAGGTGGCACGGGAGATGTTGCATTTCGCGTGTTGGAAGCCATTCGAAGGGCGGAGCGAGCCGCACTGCTGCCTTCCCCCCCTGTAAGTACTTCTGGAAGTTCCCTCTACACCTCCAAGGCACCAGGCTGATTTATTTTTTCTTTTGTCCAGGTGGTTGACGCGACTTGTGCCCTCCTTGTGGGACCTTGTGGGAAGTAGGCCATGCCAAAATAAGGAAAGACTGAATTCAATCACTTGGTAAGACGAACGGGAATACGTGACAGATCGCAACAGTGGATTCTAAGCGGGCTCATGATGTCGGAATCCTGTGGAATCCTGTCGGAACCCGGATTTGCAAAGCACCAGATAGGCAAGCTACCAGTTTTGTACCTGTTCACTGTGTCAAGGGCAGGCCTCTATTGGGTTGTAATCCCAAATGCGTAACATAGTTCTCTGATGACAACCGCATTAATGTGAAACCAGTGCTTCAGCAGACGGAATTGAGGGGGCCGAACATCACCAGCTGCTGGTGATTTGTCTATTTTTTGCTCCAGACGCAGACATTTCCTTTTGCAAACTACTGAAGGTGCACTGTCCCCACTACAGAATACTAATTTGGCGCAAGCCTAGTCGGTAGTTTGTACAATCGGGAGGAGTTGTACATGTGTAAATACCAGAACTCCAAATTGCCTTTCATTCATTCGCTGGAGCGTTAGCCGCATGGGATTTTGAATGCCTCTTTCTCATGAGATTAGGTGGATCGTGGCTGCTTCAATTTGGAGCTTGATTGTATGTATCTGGTGTGGGGCCCGAGCTAAAGGACTCAAGCATTGATTGACTCATGCAGAAACGTGCTAGCAACCTCACCAGGTCCCAGTCAGAAACGGTCCCGCCAGCTCATGGGCTCGGTTGCACAAGTGTGTTATCTCAGTTGGCATGACATACTGTCCATCGGATGCAGGCTCTGTCCATAATGGCGTACATATGTATATACATGCCGGCAACCAACTGTATATGATGCGGACCAGGAGTCTGTTTCATATGGATTTTC
>NHOP01001157.1:0-11602 GCA_018697155.1 Pyramimonas parkeae | reverse complement strand
TATCATATACAGTCGGATACCGGAATGTATGTGCATATTCATGCATCCACTTCACTCCTCGTACCCGTCAAGGTAGTCGCACAGTAACTTCTCAGTTTCGCCTGCAGCCTTCGGCTTAGAACCTCCATTGTTTTTGGACCTTGTCGAATTCCCAGAAGATCTCTCGGAGGCAGTCAGATCATTGCTCTTCTTGCTTTTCTTGCCAGCAAAATCCTTACCTTTGCCGGCTTCCGGAAAATCACCTGCTCAGGAAAATAGGAATGTGTGCTCCACAGCATGCACACGCAATACACTCCACCATCAATGAAAAGTATTGCGCGAACACGCGAAAAGCAGTTCACACATCATTTCCGGTCGCATCTTGAAATATGAACATGACCATGTCGGAAGAACAAAACAGACCATTCACCGGGATCACCACACAGCTGTGCACCTGCATCATGCTCGTCATGCTTCTTAGAGCTTGTATCTCTGCTGGAGGAAGGCGTGCCAGTGTTTTCATTGAACCTTTCGCTTGAATGTACCGAGTCCTCATTGTACAAGTTTGTCTTGTTCCAGTTGAGGAAAAATAGCCCCAACCATCCAAACAGTCCTCGCCTTGGAGTGCTCCTCTTTCCATGGTCACCTGAAAGGCTATTAGCTGCACTGTCTCGACGTGTTGCTTCCCATTGATATGAGCTGTTTTCAACTGCATCACGCCAACCAAGATGCGTCAGGGTGTAATGTCGCACCATCTCCTGGATACTTCAATGTTGAAAACGCTTTGTGGATCTGTACATGTTTCTTTCAACCTTTGGTACAAACGTATCAACATAGAGGAAGAACAAAAACAAGGTCAGCTGGGTGAAACAAAGGCGCAACACCCACCCGCAGAGAATCATGAGGTGTGATGACGCCTTTGGACTTGACACGATGCTTTCCAGGCTATCGCCATTGTGCTTATCCAGTGAAAACGTTCACACTAGGCTGTAGGTAGATCGACACTCATGCACATATTCAGCTGAGTGTTTATTTCGCAATGCATTGGGCATGATGATTGTACCTAGTATGCAGGTCGCGTTCCACTGCTTCCATCACAAGCAAAACGCACTTATGTCCAATGGAATTCGACTTGAATGATGATCATCACGACTCTATTTGTGCTGGTGCACTCTGTTTCAGAAATTGATCCTTGCCTTCAATCAGTATGCTATGTCACCGTTCTTGAACCATGCTATGCGAATGCAGCTTAGGATGTTTGACCAATGTTCCTAAAGATTTCGGCATGCACCATACCGTGATGACAATGAACCATTTATGGCTACAATGAACGCAAAGATGTCACAAGGGTTTCGCATGAACTGCAACTGTTGAGTTGCATCAGTTCCAAGCAAAGTTTCATCAGAGTAATCTGTGAGAGTGGGTGCATATAACAACATTCTCATAACAATACGCCTTGGGTAAAACTGTATTTGCAATCTCCGCTTGACATGTTCCGGGTGTCAAGTCCAACTCCCTTAGAAAAAGATTTCTTGATCTAGCTCATTAGGGGCACTGAGACAACATCAAACATAGCGGGTAAAAAGCGAGCGCGGGGCTTCATACATAGTCTGTGCATTAACAAAACTTACCATTGCATCCGCCTATGTCAGCTTGTAGCGCACGGCCAGTGCTCCCCTTCGATGTGCGTGCTTGCGGAACAGTTTTCTCCGCACCTACAATACTGCCACTCTTCTGCTTTTTGGATTGAGATAGCCCTATAGACGTCTTGGGATTTGAGTGAACCTGCAAGGACATTGCACAAAATTGCCCCAGCATCGGAAACAGGCATGGTTTTCACCCAGCAAATTAGTGAAGAATCATGTCGTACAGGAATGTTTATGTGGAATCGCAATCCAGGAAGAAATTAAATTCATTTTCTGCGATGCCAGGAGCATCAAGAAAATTGCCTTGAAAACACCTTAGTGCTCGTTTTTTGGGGGAACATGTACACCCACAGCATTTGTAAAAACCAGCAACAAAATAAAAACAACCCTCCCCCAGTGTTCCAACCTATGTGATTTAATCTTGCACCAACATCATTTTGCAACTATGAAGATTTCCACGCTTCTGCTCATAGCTTTTGCTTGTGGTTGCATTCCTGTCGCATGCACAAAAGAGAAAAATACCATCCTGGCACAAGCCATGACAAATAACATCCACTGTTCAAGTGGCGCATGTTTTGGAAACACACCTCCTGCATGAGACCAAAATTGAACGAACATAGCATTTGAGACCGTGGGGCACACACGTGACTACCTCCAGCAGCAGCAGTTCCCGCTCTAGCATGTAGGCCGGTTTCGGCTTGCGACAACACAGGCAAGGCCCAACTTGTCGACGAAGCGGTGACTGCATAGCAGAGAGTCAAAAGTAATTTCAAACGTCAATGCACTCCCTTGCGGATCTGTTGATGGAGCTATATGTTTGACCAAAAAGAAGTGGCTTTCTGATGTACAATATCTGCAAAAGCGACTGAAAGGCATATCTTGTATTTGCCAGGCACAGTGGCGCGCTCCATGCGTACTCCGCTTCCTGTGGCGCACGCGCACCAGGTGTCGCTGAAGCCGCGGCGGCAAAGGCGCCCGTCTTGTTCTCCTTGTGCCGCCCCTTGGAAGACTTGGCGGCTGCAGCTTTACTCTGAGCCTGCTGGCGCTTGTCGTGCGCAGCAGCAGCCGCTCGACGCCGCTGCCAGCGTGTCAGCCGCGCCAGGGTGCCTCGCCACGCAAGCAACCGAACCTGCGGTATCCACCCCAAGACGCGCAATGGAGCAATGGCAGCAAACGGCAAGCCTCCGATGGCTGAAGGATAGCACATGCGATAAGGAGGCAGTTGTAATAGATATTGCGCAACTTTTGTTCATCTGTTATATTCCGTGACGCACATTTTCAAGTGGGCAACACAAGAATGATGTAATCCCTCGCCAAGGCAGCAGCCTGCTGTCGTTCAGTGTCAGCAACATGCAGAGTTCTCGGGATGAAAAAAAAAAATCACAACATCATCTGAACACAAACACTCATGGATGCCCCCCATCACTTGTTTCTAAACTTGCATGGTCACAATCAATTGCATCAATCCTGGGAGCAGGAACAAAGGATGTACGAGGACTTTGCCTCACAGGAAACTACTTTGTGAGACTGGTCGTAGCATGCTGTGACCAAGAAATTCAAAATGCTGCAAACACATAGTGTATTCAGTGGCACATGAAAACAATCTTGACGACCAAGTCAAGTTGCTAGATTTTCTGCCGAACTTTGAGAAAATATTTGACAAAGGGAGGCAAAATCCGCAAAAAGGATAACATAAGGAGCATCGCAGGGGGAGCAGTTCTAACAGCACCTGGGTGTGTTTCTGGAAAAATCCTTGCCCTTGGTGTACGAAAAGCCAGGAGATCAATCAAACATTACGATTATGTCAAGTATTTTTCACTTCAACCATTGGCTACACTATCGGACCATATTCCAAAAGCAAAACAAAAAAAGCAAGATCCCTTAGAACCTTATTGCATTTCACGTGCCTCCATCAACCAGCTCTGGCTCATGTTGACTCAGCGCGGAGCTAAAATATTCCATATGGCATGCTTTGGGTGTTCCTTGAGGTTCCAAGGAACATGAATTTGTTGGGTTTGCACATTGGCTTCGCAGAATTACCCGCGAAACGGGTGAATCTGAGACACCTGGTACAAGCGCATCCGAGCTTCTGACCAAACTCTTCCCTTGCTCAGCAAGGTTCGGTGAAGAAAACTAGGGGCGATTAACTGGGGGCATGGGACACTCACCTCGATATCATCCCAGTACATCATGCCCATAATGGCTATCGCCACGGGCGTAAACACCAAACCCCAAAACGTTGTCACTGACCAGACGCAGACAGACACCGCCGCCTGACCCGCAGTCCAGCCAATCTGACCAAGGTCCTTTTGCCCGGAATTCACCCAAGCAAAGATGCCTGCTACGAGGACGGCGGAGCGCCAACGCTTAGGTATGCCCAAGCACCAAGCACTACTTGAGACCACAAGCCACCAGATCGCCTTGAGACCTGTCCAGATTCGCGACATCTGCAGCCGAAGTGCCCATGACACCGGCAACAACTCCCACCATGGTTGAGTCGCCAGCACCAGCGTCTGGTGTAGCCTGTTGACAAACATCCACTTCCGAGATGTCACACGCCTGTGCATTGAGTTGTGCAAACTGGGGCAACTCCATACACAGCTACACAACTTGGGCAAGGTGAGAAACTACTGAAGGTGAGCCAAATTGCATTCAACGAGAATCTACTGAGCATTCATGGGCAACATAATGCATGAGCTTCTTCAAGCCGGTACAACAAACCAAAACACCTCTGCATGCTCAAATATTTCACTACATGCGTCGAAATCTTGCTTTCAAAATTTGCAACCTAGCAGATGAATATGCTTTTTGCACTTGCAATAAACACAAGAAGAAGTGCACAAGAGATATATGAACAGGAACTAACTTGAATAAACATTTCACAAAACGATGACATTTCATTTTAACTCATTACTGCACACGAGATGCCGTACACAAACTCGTGGCATCTGGCGTGTCATTGATTTGTGTCCGCAGCAACAGACCATTGACGCAGAAATCGCAAAAATAAGTGCGCAAGCCAACATGGGATCTTGAGGATGAAATATGTGACGGCGCCGAGCTGAATTTGCGAGTACGGTATCAGAGAATCAAGATTAAATGGTATATCCATCTCAAGTCTTAGATGCGGGAGTGCACTTGGACATTTCAACCTTTCAGTGATGAGCGTCAAGCAACTCTACTTGTCCCAAGTCAGGTGAAGCAAAACTCAATGTCATTACCAAGACATGATTTGTCATACAAGGTTGATTGCGAAGTGTACTCATCTTTCATACACATCTTACATGGGCACACGAGTTATAAAAAGCACCTTGGCAGCATGGGGAGAGAGGACGACGGGAGCCTTTTCTTGGTGCAGTCGGCGCACTTTTCTGCGCACCAGTCCGCTACTGTCAGGTACAGCCAGTGAAGCACTATTGCCCATAGTGGGTTAGAGGCTGCCTCAGGGCACGCTGCAGAAGATATGTACTGCAGTACTACTTTGCCCCATATCAAGAAACACACCTGCTCCCAATGTCCAAACAGACAGTGCCCCGGTACAATGTTACATTAAGCAGCTGCGCAACAAGCCAGTACAAAAATTCATCGGGAAAACATTGAAGTTTTCTTTGTGTAGAGCCCAGAATTGGTTTCAGCACCCAGGCAGGATACAGACAACAAAGAATTAACACACGAAAACATTCGAACATATTTTGATAATGCGCATATGCAACATTCTTTGACGGTGTATTGGGAAATCAACTCTGAGAATTTCAGTTAAATCAAGAGATGAAATGATCATTTGACAAGTGCATGAAAAGGCCGCATAATTGCAGAAGGAGTGCTCTCATCTTCGTAGAGAAAGCAAAATGGACTACATAACTGCATGTGCTTTTGGCACTTTTTGCGCATTCAGAAGTGCTAACGACATTTGCTGTTGTTGATGGGGAGGTGTTGTGTGAATATACCAAGGATACCCACGAGACAAGCTGTAATGGTGCACGAAATTTTGCATACAAGCAATGGAACTGTTTCCATAAACAGATGGGCTGTGTGAAGCATTAGCCTCCTGCAACCTTTTTTTGAGTGCTTCAAGACAGCGAATCTGGTTCTTGAAAAGCGAAATACAGAATTGTGTGTGACACAAGTTTTGCCATTATCTGGCCAGGTGGATGAGGGAGTTGTGTGCATATGGAAGATCACAAAAAGCAAGACAAATCCAGGTATGAAGGCTTCGTCAAACCCAAAATAAAACTCCAAATCCATGGTGATATCTGGGAATGACTCCAGAAGGTCCAAAGGCAGTATTGACTACCGGATATGCTAGCTGCATGAAATGGACTCAACATCGTGTGCTCCCATGTTGAAAGTACAGGAAAAAGTGAAACGCGGCCAGGATCTGAATGAAAATATGGAATTCTTGTTTAAGGATGCTGAAGTAATTTGTTCATATTCAACTTGTTTCTGTAAGAAATTCACATTACACGCACGTTGAGAAGCTACAATGAAAGAATCATGGATTTCTTGTCCAAAAATCTGTTGGATCACAATATTGTTTCAACACCTCTGTTTTGGAACTGACCGTTGACTGCTTCAAAGACGATACTCCATACTTTTGTGAAAGCGAGATATTATGTTGTCGTCTCATTAAGCGAATTGCCAATTGCTACAACTGGTTGGGCATGGAGAGGTCTATACACAAATCTGAAACTTGATCAACATTCAAGTGTAAACGGACGCAAATACCAAGGTTGCACATGCAATGGTCCAAAAGAGACACTGACGACAATAGTCAACCTGGGAGTCAATCCAGAAAGCAAGCTATATATTTTACCGGATTCTTTGGTGGCTGCAGAGTGTGGTCAACTCGGAATGAATTGCAACAAGCGAAAACATAGCTATTGCAATGTCGATAGAAATCACATGGAAATCACGTTAAACCTTTTTCATTGATAACGATTTACCATGCAACGAGTCAGGTGTCTCATCACAGGTGTCTTGACGGACACCATGAATTCGCCCGGGGAGGAGTTGTGTAAGTTAACTAATATCCTTGAGAACTGCTCCTCAATTCCTACTTCAAACAAGTGGATCATGTGATTCGCCTGAAAAACTCTCTTCAGTAACATATCACTGAATGTTGCGGATCATCTAATCTGGTTCTTCATGAGTGCATTGAATGCACTGCAATACCGTGCATTCAATGAGCGTTTCCATACCTGTTGCGGAAAGTTTGCCAAAGACCATTTCTCTTTAGTCTAAAGTTATGTGTTATTGAAATGCAACCTAAATTGAAATTTTCCACTGATTTCCAAACCAACCCAGTAAGTCTTATGGATATATGTGGAAAAAGTCTAAAGGTCACAACAAAAAATTAGCCTGATGTGCTGTTGTGACCAAATTCTGATCACATGCCATGAAATGGACTAAAGTGATTGCATAACTTGAGCGTGTAGCTGATGTCAACACTTCGCCTAAACCAACGCTGAAGCATCTCAACGCAAATATACATTTCGGTTGTCATGGGCAACAAAAACATTGCACACCCCAAAAATATTTCTTGCCTACCTTGCGCCCTATGATGATGACTAGCAGCACGAGCATAGCAAAAAACGTCGGCAGCAGATGGCGCAGGCGGCCACACAGGTACACGCAGTAGGCCCCCCAAGCGGTTGCAATGAGATGCCAGTTGGCCCATGGAAGCTGCTTTAGTGGTGTTGGATTGCATAATCCAGTACCAAGGAAACTTGATGCTACCAGGTTGAGACTTAAAGGTGTTACCACCAGCGCAAATAGCACGTACATCAGCTTGAGTATGTACCAAATTGTCAGCGAAAACAGAGTGTACAGTAAGGACAATACTCCAAATGCATCTTCCTCACCCTGAGAGAAATCCACCCTGCAACATGACATCACATCTCGTCAATGTTAGAACAACTAACACCGTGCATAATGTGCACAACTTCGGCAACCGACTGCTTTGTACAGACTGAGATGTATGGATTTTCACTGATCAGCCAACTGTCTCGATGAGGATAGCAAGCTATGTTTTTTTCGATTTGTACGTTGACATGGACACTGGTTTTGAAAGGTACCCTGTGCAACGATGGAACGCGTCGCCAATTGTAGACACCGGTCCCTTCCCTATTGATGAGGGTCATATCCCTAGATATATGTACACACTTCAAACATATGTGTTTATACTACCGAATAAAATAGATGTAGCTTTAGTCCCATTTAGCTGAATTGTTTTAATCGAATTGAGTCTACAAGTGCATGTCTGAAAATTACCGTGATGATGTGTGGCAACCTGTGGTATGCTGTGCAACAACGAAACAATTCTGGATTCAATACGATGACTGGATGTATGCTCAGAACAAAGCTTCAGTGATTTTCGTGCCACACGTCTATGGTTGATTTCCGAATGAATGGGCAAGGCGAGCACTGCGATACGCCAAGCCGCGAGCGTGGGCATGTCGTTCTCTAGCAGTAGTTCGCGTTGAACCACTGCTAGTTTCGGAATCATGCAATGCCTTGTCACGATTCACACATATTTTCGCTTCCCTGTCGCGACTACACACACGCTCCAGTAGTTCGGTAAGCGTGGTTTTGACAGTGACAAGCGTTCGTAGGTGCGAGTTCAGGCAGCTTGACGCTACCAGACAAATGTACGCGCATCAATGTGAGTATCGAAACGAACGCGAGTGTCAATTTCATACCGATGCCTTTCGTCGGCGGTGGGCTGACTTCGTCTGGCGAGCAGGTGTTGCATACCAAGCACTAACATCAAAACGCTTAGCGCTGTAGCCCATGTTGTATGGACACGGTGAGGTGATAGTGCACGGTCCTCACGGACCTCATACTAGTTAAAAAGACGCATTAGCAAACATCGCAATAGGCACCGAAATCTAGTTCGATACGTGATTTGTGCTTTCGTGAAATGGAGGAGCACTAAAGCGGGTCTGCAACGAATAGCAGATAATCTGTGTCTGGACACCCATAAACCTATGGCCGGCGGCTATAAAAGGACAGTCCTAACATCAACCAAAACAACAGCAACAAATGCCCCATGCAAGCACGTTGAGCCAGGCGTTGTGATCGTAGTAGAACTGTCATATCAGCAACAGGTCTAAAAGGTGGAGCTACGAGATCACTTTACCCGATAAGCGGGCGAATACATACGTTATTCTTCCTATTCGACTGGATGGCTGCAAGTTTAGATGCTGAAACCTGCCTTGCATGGACGTTAACCAATCGTTAATCCTGTTGCACAAATAGCCAATAGTGGCACGTGGTGATGCGTTTTCGAAAGCCCGTGTGGGGTTCGCTGGCACAAGGCGTTCTTGATGTAGTGGCCTCGCAGACTGGCGTGTCCCGATTCCAAATATCTAGCGCGCACGCATCAAACGCATTTTCTCCCTTTTAACTACCACATACAACTGCACGTGTTCATGAACGTGAGTTTATCACTCAAACGGTGAACCCGAAAGTGCACTTCAGAAAGCAAAAAAGTCGGGGAGAACCCTGATCCAAATGTGATTATATGTGTACCCCTTGGGAAAACCCTACGCTCAGGAAGCTGGTGGCTCAAAATCGAACAGTGCATATAGAAGCGGTCGCAAGCATAAACTCATTTCGTCGACAAAATTGATTTTTCCTGGAGCAACCCGTGCCGTAGCCTGGTAGGCAGCAAAAACTCAAGTTCAAGGAAGCACGACCCCGGTTTCCAAACTACTGCAGAACGTACGTTGCGTAAGTAGCAATGCAGAAAAAGAGCATGCTCAATGACCTACCGAAACGTCTGGAGGAGCACCCACGAGCTCATCAGCTCATTAATATCTATGTCCCTCGGTGGTTCCATAACAAGCACAACATTCAAGATTTCGAAACGTGCTGTAAATGCACGGAAGATTACACCTTCATACGTTTTACTGATAGGCACGCATAGGTTTCGAGCATTTGGAGATGTCTCGTGTAAATGCTTCTTGAGCACTGGCTCAAGTACACGGAAGCGATTGCTACGAACAATACACAACAAGATAACCAAACAATTTATTGCCATATTGAAAATCAATATGTTCCCTTTCATATTCATGTAAATAGTCTTGTGAACAATGGCGTCTTATGGTCTGTTGGGATGAGGGTTTTGACTAGCGTTGTGCACTCATGGTTTCACAATTAGGGTTCTCGCTCTCTCCAAGGTTGCACGACTATTTGGAATACGAATAGATTACCGTAACCAAAAAAAGTCGTGCACCCCATTCACACCAACAAGACATGAAAATATCATATCCAATACCAGCACCACTCTCCGAAAGATCAAGCGAGATCCTCAAAGAGTGTCGCCTAGATGATCAAGAACGTTTTGATTTCGGGACAGGGCGGCTTCGTGAAAGGTAAAGAACCCGACATGTGATAGGTGATGTTCGATCTAATTGATCAATCCTCGTGTATTGACCAAAATACAAGAGCAGTGGTTCTTATCACAGTCTTTTTCGAGCAGCAAAAAGATGAGATGCAAAGGAAGCCGTAAGAAAGGGCATTTACACAAAAAAATTTCATTTACACATGTCATGTAGGGGACATCACGTGAAACTCAAATGGAAAACTGCGCGATTGGATTCAAAAAAGAACGCGTCTGCAGAGCAACATAGCTGAAGGTATGAAATGCTCAAGGTCAAGACGGCCCGTTAATTGAGTCATGTCTGGATGCATCGCAATCAATCAAACGCTTAAACTGACACATAGCGTTGCAGAGATGTACCTCGATTTCATATTGTTGAAACATATGAATCGAGTTTGTTATCAGAGTCTCTGCAACAAATGCACAAGAACATTCCTTGCACGCACCCCAACGCCGCGGGCTCATATCCGAAGAGCTCCCGAAAACGATACCGGCTCTTTCGTGGGTGGCGATTCCAAACCCATGATGACCAGGGTGGAATCAGGTCGCCAATGCCTTGAGTACAGAAGTCTGTACATCCACGCCAACCGACCCCCAGCGCCCGCACTAGCATTCTATACCCTGTCTTAGACCTTGTGCTGATGTATCAACAATCTCAGATCCCCGAGCACGCACACGCGCACCCGGGCCGACACTTTCTAGTTCTGACTTCTGTTACTCGCGCCCACGTAGTTGTACAGGCGCACGGGCCTTCGCGTCAGTGTGCGCCTCACCTATGTTCTCCGCGAGGTTGCTGACCTACCATCGCAGCCGAAATCTCAGGAAAGGTCAAAGTGAGCGTTCGGCCGGATCACAATTCACCATCAAAAATTAACGTCGCCGTATGTGCATCCGAAATGGTGGCTCCATTTCCCCTATCGGTTCAAATTTGAAAGCTCTGAAAGCCGATTCTTTATCCATGAATTTCAACGAGATCTTCACAACCAACGTGGATTCACAGCGCTTCTCTTTCCTAGAGGACGGGACGAATGAGAGATGATGTTGCCGCTTAGGTGATGTCATAATGCCAAATGGTTTAAACCCGTCTTCACCCATTAATTGAAAACGCAGGGTGCATTGTTCAAATGATGCCGAATGGCCAGTACAGTCGGATCTCCCATTCGGATGCGATGTTTGAGCAGACATTTCTTGGAATACTTGGGTGCGGTCTTGGGGCCAAAACAAAGTTGCGTTCGGCACGCCAAATGCGCAAGCTGATCGCAAATTAATTATCGATGACGGCATTTTCATCCGATTCGCAAGTCGCGAGTACACTTGAGTGATATGACCAAGAAAACATGAATAGCCGTTTGCCGAGGAATTGGTACCACAAGTGAGTTGGCCACTCGCAATTTCATAGTGTGGGTTATGCGTTGTCGGTTTTACAACGGTTCCATGATACGTCATACTCAAATATTTGATCCGAAGGGCCGAACTCCCCATCACCCTCCCGAGCTTGCAGGCATTGTTATCACAATGATGATAACAATTTTCATGATACGGGTATCCAGTGTTGCACCAGTGGAGGGAAGGCAGTGACTCTAATGGTAGAGAT
>NHOP01001156.1:0-11603 GCA_018697155.1 Pyramimonas parkeae | reverse complement strand
TACTTGTGTGGCAAAGTCATCACTCCAGGTCCGGTTTCGCGAACGTGAACTCCTGCTGTCCGTGCACGTCCGGAGGTGACATATGGCATTTTGGTGGCTTCCTCGATATACTGTCATTTCATTTGTACATTGCAGTCATGAAACGGGCTTTGGATACACACCCTAGGTGCACCAGCAGCACTAGCTTACGTTTGAGCCCGGTCTGGATCACTTGGCCACACAAGCATGTCCTCAAGGCGGTAACTCGAGTGTGATCCAATACGGTGGTATCCCAGTATATGTGATACTGCATATACACTGGGATACATGAGGTGTGTAAACCAGCATATGCTATACAACTTTGGAGTCTGTCAAAAAACGACAGCATGTCTTCAATCGTGATTTAGAAGGTTCTTTCAAATCAAGTGAGTTCCATATCATCATGCATACAAATACATATTTGGTATGTTTGTCCTACTATGGAACACACAAGGAGCGTTGTAACACAAAAGCAAAACATGATTTTCTGTTGAATTCACTTCAGAGTAGACAGCCAGTATCTGTGAAAGGTGGACGTAGAAGAGCCTCATGCGCACGAGTGCGGCTCTTTGAATATAAATGGAATGCTTGGGATTCAACCTTCATTTTTCGCAGGCTTCCTTATGGGAGGGGCTTGTCCCACAAGCTACATGCGCATGGGTATCACAGCACATACTTGCATGCAAGCATGATGAACCAGTGTTCTGCAACCACACTATTGTTTCAAAGTGAGCCATAAACGAGGTAACATCCATCGAAGGCCTCGCATATACGCGCACCCTTCAGTAAGACGATCCCTAATCATCAACACGTTATCACTGCTGATCCATCAATCATACACAACGATGCCATACAGGCACTGACGGCAAAAGTGGTGACGTTCGGAACAGACGACCATGGGAAAAGCCTATACATGGTACCTGACATTTGCAAAACTCTCCTAGATTATCAACGCCAAGGAGTGAAGAAACACAACATCCGAATTGGTTTATTGTTCACCCAACAAGATGCAGACATGATCCATGTGCGGGTTCAGGAAGTGACAGAGCAATCTACTGTTCGACATACATTTCAAAACATTCCCTCGATTGACCCGTACAAGGAAAATATGAGCCCCCAGGCATACACACGAACGCACTGCGCGACATTCGCACAATTCACAAAGCTGCGAACGATTTCTGCATAGTGTGCAAGAAGCATTACTTGCAACTATCCTGTATTACCTTCCACTGGGTGTGGCATATGAACCAGATGTCAACGTCACAAAGGAAAACTTAATTGATGTGGAAAATCATTCTGTGAGGAACATGACATACTGTTGTCGAGCAATTTGCCAAATGTGCTTAACTTTCACATCAGAGTCAAACAAAATAAAGACCTGTGGGCTTTAGATTTGCGCAGGTAGTCCGAATGCACATCTGACCTCGAAGTTGAGATGGTTGACACTGGCTTTCAAGGCCATCATGCTGGACATTGATGAACATCGGGCTCGAGAAGTGCATGGTGTTCAAGATCTCATTCAAAGAATTAGGAATTCTTGGGTCATACATGACTCCAGGGCAATAAAGACGATACTTGAGAGATGCTGTGCAACTACAGGTGGTAGACGCCGGCAGTCAATTTGGAAAATAGAACTTCACATCCATGTATGCCAATGCGCCGATGCGAAACCACATTGAAAGAACTCCTAGATTCAATATACCTGCACATGCTGCAGATCGCAAGAGCGGGAATCCTCATGTATAGACTAGATGGTACATTTGAATGGGATGCGGCAGGCACGACAATCAGAGATAGACTGGGTAATAATGATGTCACTGGACAATTCTAAGGAGATGCTTTAGAAATGGCAGGATACACTCATCACACGCCTAAACGCGAGTTGTGGCACCAAATAGTAGGCACACCGATGAGAAACTGTGTTGGATAAGTTGCTAACCTGTACTACTGCACAAAAGGAAAAAAATTCCCTAGACATATTAAATGAGGGACACTATGATAGTGTCCCTCATTTAATATGTCTAGGGTTTAATAAGTGTCCCGACGAAAGTTGGCGAGAGTTCACTGATTCATCGATGATCTCCTCCATGCTGGAATCCCATGTTCTGATTCCATGCAATCATCCAGGCTCAAGACTATCCTCACCCTACGGATAGTCCTGAGCTCAGTATTGCAGATGAGAGAATGAGTGTACCATACATGGACATGTACAACGCCGGAACGCAGACGAGGCCTGATAGCTTCCACTCTTCACCCATTAATGACAAACGATGAGAGAAGATGTACTGTAAAATTCATGTCATTCGCTATCCAAACCCGAAATTAGTGTTGGCCAGAAGGCTAAATCTAAGATCCTAACGAGCCAAATGCACTGGGTTGCGCGTCCACGCTCATCGGGCTTTGAGATCATTCACAATTTTGTACACAAATGTCAGCCTTGTCGTGCATCGGATGATGCCAACACCAAAATCAAGGTATATGGTCATGCATAAGGAGGTTCACTGTGCTGGTGAAAGTTAGGTGGGCCCACAAAGGCAAGCTGACCAATAGGTCACATGCAAGATAACAATGGTAGGTTTCATGTTTGATTGAATTTGATTATTGATGATTGCATCATCATTGATTCATGAAGCTTGCCTCATATGAAATTAAGCAGATGACGCGAATACACATGGCAAGATTTGTCAAAGCACGCTGTGAACCAAGTTTGGACACATGCTTGTGGAGCATACGTTATCAGTAACACACCCAGAGTGCAGCACATCACACCAACATGGAAACATAAAGAATATTGTTATTTACTCGTCGGGAAAAATGATCTTTACCTTGTTTCTTGTTATTGTGTCCTCAAGATGTGATTGATATTTCTTGAATTAAAGAAGCTGAAGCAGACATGCTTGGATACCACTTTGACCAAAACCTCAGAGTTGCATCAATAAGCAGAGCTTATGGGCTTGCAATCCACTGCATATGAAATACACAAAGGGTTTGTTTCACATGGATATTCACAGAGCAACAGACCATCTTTGTGAGGACGGCGCGTCACGTTCTCTTTGGATCATGGAGTGTGTGTTTGACCATGATGCAGAGGGTTTGAAGGTTTTCCTGTGTACCTGTAGAATTCAGCATGTGGGATGATGACCCCTACCCAAAGGGGCATGAACCATGACCGTTTACATCTACATACAGGGACATGACCCTTAGCTCAAGGGCAAGGAGCGCCCTAAATTCCGTTGGTGTAAAGGGTATGCCTTCAAAATCAACACATCCAGCCTAAGTTTGTCGCAGGACGCAAGGACACCGCGGCTCACTCTCCCCATGATAAATATCTGCTGATCTTCGTTAATCTAACACGAAACAAACACTTCATGTGTATCACTTGCACTCGGATGCCGGTGCGGTCACGGAGACACACACAGCAACACGACGGCATGCGCCTCTCTGACCAAACAGAAACAGAGCTCACACTCCATGAAAGGAAATTCCTGGGAATGAATCGCGGCACAGCCGTTTTGCTTACTTTCAGCCATGTACACACATGAACAGTCCATGGACGAACTCACATATGCAGACAGGCAAAGAGTGTTCGGCATTCTATGTTTCGCACAAGTGTTGATAGAATACAAGTGATAATACAGAAAATGGTCAAGCTTTACTGTTATACGTACACACCTTAGGGGGACATCAGAGCATGGCAGCAAGGGTCATACTGCAACCTGCTATTTCAAGGGGAGACTGTTTGTGTGGGACATAGGCCGAACACGTTGTCTACAGACAATTCCCCATTCTCAATCACAAGCTCATCATAAATCACACTCCAGAATATTGAGCACAAGCTCCCAATAAGAAAGACCTGAGCTCAGCGAAGCAGAAGCATGAGCATATTGGTGATGCGCTTTTGCATGGCTCGTGCATGTGTCTGCATGCATGTTTCGCAGTATGAACGTTCTAATTTCCAAGATGCTGCAGCTTGACGGACTTAGAGATCGTATTGCATTGACATCCTTGGCGGCATGTCAGCAATTCATGTGCTTGAGCTGTGATGGCCCAAAAACATGCGGCGGTGGTCAATTGAAAAAACACAATACTTTTGACTGAAATGCAAAGATCAGCAAATGTGTCTTGTCAACTGTCGTACCCATCTGCTGACCTTTACATTTCCATTAGTGAAGACACTTTGCTGGGAATTCACAATATTTGTTGCTCGGATGTTGGGTGCAAGGATCACCACTACAAGTTGAGAATTCGAACGAGTGACCCACGAACGAGTGACGGCTTCTAGCTCAATTGGTGTACATTCATACACTTAAATCAGTGACCGCCACCTGACCCCCACCGGTTGAACAGGAAGCCATACAACCTATTCACACGACTGAGTTTCACCATGGCAAAATAACACTCCAAGTAATCGTGCCCAAAAAGTTTCACCACTCGGGCAGATGCAAAGTATAGAACCTGAAGGAGCCTGATGCGCCCCACAGGATATACCCACAGAATGCCAGCAGGGACACAGTTATGTATGCCCTACCTTAAGCACATGCGTCCATGGCCAAGTGATCACTTTAAGACCGGGCTCAACGATCAGCTCTTGCTTGTGGCATACTCCAGGGGCTTGTATCCGAGACATGGTGCATGCATCCGTTTACAGAACAGAATGAAACCAAAGCGATAACGCACCCCAGCATATAACTTGTCATATCCCATCCAATTTACCGGGGGATGATGCATTTGCAAAGGGTGAAAAGCGATGCCTACCGCGTCGCGCAGTTCAAATGATGCAAAAGGTAAGCTACAGAACCAGAACATCATGTCGAAAACCAAGTTGCTGGTTCCAAGACGAGCGTATCTCATCCTTCCATGAGGAACCCGCTGATATGCGGTAATCCACATGAAACAAACGCCCCGCATTTTTCATGGACTGCGCAGGCTCCGCGCGTTGTCGCACCTCAAGAATCTTGGAACAGTTGTTTCCAAGCACGGCACAGCAGCTTGGGCACTACAACGGCCACACTTCGATGACAGCCATCAAAAATATTAAAGATAGTGATGATCAAGTATACAGGGTCATGACCTCTATCTTAGGGGCAGGATGCTATGTCAACTGAGTCATGCCCTAGATTCTATATCCACACCAGGTCACCTTCACAACCCATACTTCAGTTCAAAACACATGTCACATGAACCAAGAAGAAGCATCACGTCAACCCATCATGATAGTTCACTGATCAGTGAGAATCCAAGAGAAGCAATCACATCGCGTATTTAATATGGTTCAATATATTGTACTGGTGGGTCAACTGTATGTTCAAGCAATTATCTTCGCAAATTCGGCACAGATGCATGTAAATGAGTGAATTGTGAAATCACTGATAGATCACGGGAACATGGGGCTAAGTGGATGTCGCAGTGGAAGGGAAAGTGGAAACGCAGTGCCTTTCTGCTTGGTAAGCCATAGCGATCAAGAAAAATATTGCATAATCACTCAACGAGATTCCAACACTCCATCAATTTAAGGTGTACCAAGACAAATTTATTGCAGCGTTATTCACAACTGTATCCCTGTGGCTGAAGCAAACATGATTCCAACCAGTACCCTGTCCCTAAACAAAATAAGGGAATGGAATATGTGGCGAGTGTCAAGGTGTCCCTGCTTTCTCCCGAAGTGTTCAAAAAAAATTTGGTCATTATGGCATGGAAGGATCCATAGTAAGCGCACCTGGTACAGCTCGGAGAGCTTGGTGCTTAGAGTGTCGCGCTTGATTTGAGAGCTCTGGGATGCCTGCGCAGAGTTGTGATTTTTCAAGTTGAAGCTGAGAACCTTATGAAGCGTCTTAAGCTCGCCCAAGTAACTCTTGCGCATCGTCTGCATTCGACCAGGCTGCGACAATCCCTTACCATGAAGGCAAGAAAGCAGCACAGCAACACAGCCAAGGAATCTGATTGAAAAACGCCAACATGCCGCATGCATTGGGTAAAGTGTCACCATTTCAGATAGCAATGTAGAAAAAGTGGTCACCTCTAGCATCGCTTTAAGCTGTTGCATGGTATTCCCACCACCTTCTTCCGAAGAGCTTCCACGGGCCCCCTGCGCACTCAGTTGTGTCTGCTGGCCCTGTAGCCCAGAACTTCCCACAACTGAGCCTTGAACACTCATCCCACTCTGATGCTGCGATTGCTGCTGCAGCAACAACAGTTGCTGCTTCTGCTGGGGCGTTAAATTCTGCGCACACAATTCCAATTGGTGTCCATCAGATGACAAAGAGACTCTTCAAGCAGATCTGTTACAAATGGACAAAACCAATCTCATCTTTATAAGCACTTTTTGAAAACCATGAATCCAAATCATCAATTATGGAACCATTCCCGAACAACATGTACACATAGGCAGGTGACACGCCCCCTTCAAAATGCTATATTGACTTCCTGATGACGCTGTATTACACTCCATCAAAAGGATACCCTGAAAATCCGTGACGAGTCAGAGACACAGTTTTCAGAAAAAGGACTTGGAATCATGTGCTTTATTTCCGTCAGAACTCCACAGAACCATCATATTGTTTGCACGGGCGTCCAAAGGTTCAAAATCTTTCAAAATCGGTGCACCAGGTCAAAACACACGTCTTGTGATAGCGGAACAACAGATCTTGCCATACACTACAGAAAAGTCTGCTAGTCTGAGCATTCCCATCTATACATACACATCGTGTTTTTCATATAATGTGCACTCCCATCTGAATAGACGCATTTATTTTATTGTTACTTTCATATATCTTTTTCTTTTAACGTGCACTCCTATCTGAACTACACATTGTGTTTTTCCCATAAAAGTCTGACATCAATGCATATCTGCACATGTTGATGCAGGTCCGACGATCTGCACTTGTTTCCCATCACGTGAGCTCGCAGAATCTTGATGTGTACAATGAACGAAGGTCCAAAAAAAAAGCATCGCCAAAAGGAGCGAACAAATGAGATCCCTTCCCAACATCCGTCCGGATTTTGTCACTTTGATGTTCTGATGTATTCCACTACACTCACCGTGCATTGCTTCGACAACAGATACACTTTGGGTATGCACACATATAAGGACAAAACCTTTGCCTATATTAACTGAGGCGCGCTATAGGTTCTACCGCTAACAACGTGACCTCCAACCTTGTACATCAAGTCCAAACATATCAGAAGGCTCCAAGGACAAGGTTTTCCTTCAGGCCCGAAGGAATTGCCTGCTGATCTGCACATACACAAACGTATGCAACAAACACATGATGTATTCCACATAGCAAATCGGATTCTAGTGCGCCAGCTCTGCACATACACACCGGAGGAATTGCGTACAAATGTATCCAAGGAAATAAGCTCTCAGCGTTTTCATTGGTAACACCGAAAGTCAAACATTGAAAAAAAATCAGAAAGATAACAAGCATCTTGTCATCCCCATCAGAACAGCCTGATAATACCTCGATGCGCCTCCGAGGATCATACATGTAAGACATGATCCATACTGGGTGGGAAGCCACATCAAATAATCACATCACGAAATTCCATGAGCTCACAGTATCACTTCATGAAAGGAAACCCTAAGCCTACCAAATTCTTGGAGATACAACAAAACGTAGATCCTGGAAGAAGCGCTCCATAGGATCTACTTGCATAATTCGCAGGGACACCGTCATGTCCTACAAATACACACATAGGGACATGACACTCACCCAAAGGGTGGAGAGTCATGTCATCAGAAGAAATGAATATGCACATGTGCGCTCGTTCCAGTAACTCTTATCAAACCTTGATTCAGACCCACAAACAGGTGAAGAGATATTGTGGTGGTCATCCATACGCCACATGAAAGCAAAATCCATAACTGTTACAGACCCATGCGCGTCGACTCCATAGTGCGCAGGGGTTACTTGCAACAACTGCTGGCAGCCCAAGTGACCAGAATCATCCTCACGTTGACTTGTCAACTTGCATTTCCTGACCCTCGTGGAATGCAACACCCTTGAGTGAGGTACAAACACAAAAATGTGGGTACAAAAACATTTCCTCTCATACCTGAGTAAGACCACCACTCCCTCCCTGCTGTTGTAGGAGCTGCTGCTGCAGCATCTGCATTTGCTGCTGGCGCTGCTGCACAAGCATCTGATTCTTGAGTCGACGCTGCTGTTGTTGTTGCAGCAGTTGTTGCTGCATCGCAATCAGGTGATGCGGGTGAGTAAGTTCCTGTTTGGCTTACGGTTGAAGCGTTGTCTGGGGCAATCGGCTTAATCCAACCAAAAAACAGCTCAAACAAGCTGAACTGGACAAATGTAAAGGCCATCGGCCAGTGTCTTCTCAGTAAAGCAAAGAAGTTCGCTGCAAACAGAAGACACAAGAGAAACAAAGCATTCGACCAACAATCCAAATGAAACAGTACACAAGTAATCATCAGTAAAGTAGTCGAAGTAGCCCGCAATACTTGGACAGCCTGTAGCGTACAAGGTCAGCCACTTGGAGTTCTGGGATGGGGGCAGACGCGTCCAGCTCGAACTGTCAAACCAACCAAGAAGTAATCCTACACTTCAACCTTCGCGGAACGTGGATGACGCCACATACAATTCCGGTGATCTAACTGCAAGAGTGCAACCCAAGCCACAAGGATGGCTGCCGTGCCCACCTGCTGCTGCTGCATGTGCAACTGCTGCTGCTGTTGGTGCATCAGCTGCTGCTGTTGACTCTGTGGGTATGCTCGGTTTCCAGCAATGGAAGCCACATTGCCTTGACTGCCCATAGATGGGGATCCAGTGCTACCACCACCGCCCATCTGCACCCCATTAAAGTGAGAATTGGAGATTGCGTTCCCACCACTTACTTCCACAGATCCGGATCCACTTCCTGACGCACCCATGGAAGAGGGACCCTCCGCAAAGACCATTGCCTGCGCGAGATATGACGGAACGAATAAAGTGTCCAAACACTGTGCAAAGCACACACGAGTACATTATATGGACAACACAAGAAGAAACGCACATGTGTAAGTGAGAAGAGAACAAATTTGTTGCATCGCCGCTGAGTGTAGGCAAAGTTGCCATTGTATCACTGCAGTGTGCCTCAAACGCTATTGCACAAAACACACACCCTACATGTCAAAAATTCAAATTAAGGCGCCGATTCTCTGCAAATCAAGGTGACGCGAGCACATAACGAGAAATTTTGTTTCAACTCACCATAGCCATAAAGTCAGGATCGGAGCCACCACCATCTGCACCTACAGCGCATGTTTGCGTTAGGCTTTGCGGTACAGGCACCACCTGCTGCATACCTCCGTTACCCTGCAAAGTGGCGGATTGCATGCCAACTTGCACTCTGTATTGTCCCATCTGTGCTGACGATGCCCCGTACATGCTTCCACCAGAACCACTTGACTGGCTGCCGGCATACGGCTGAGGACCCATCGATGATGTGTCCATGATGTTGCCTCCGTTGCTGTTTCCAACACTCCCACCACCAACATTTGCAGACAGCGACTGAGGAGATTGCATGCCAGCTGAACCAGCATACCCATGAGAGCTTAGCAAGCCTTGAGCACAACTTCCTTGTATCAATCCCTGAGTGCCAATTGGCGTACTCATGCCTCCCTGTAACCCCCCCCCGGGGATGCCAACTTGAATGCCATTCTGCACGATCCAGCACAAGGATCATTCCCTCAGCGGCGCATTCAGATCACTATCTCAAACAGCAACATACCGGGCGTTTATGCATACATAACAAAACAACACAGATTCGTAATTTGTTTTAAAGCAGTGTGGCTACACACCTGCAAAATTTGAAATTGAACATTTGCACAACAGAATCTCAAACTCACTCGTAGACAACTACTATGCCTTTGGCTTTCAAGACCTAAAAAACCCGCACCAGCGAGAAGTATGTGGCACAAGATGGCGCGCACCATGGATTCACCGCCTCCTTGTTGACTCATGCTCAGATGTTGGGCCATCCCTGATCGCTGAATCGTACTGGTACCCATTATCGATGTCTGGCCAGAAACAACTGCACGCATGTATTTCCCTCTCCAGCAGATGTTCAACAGACTAGTTACAGTAAACGCCAACCAGGTGCATTTTTCGTTCTAAATACAAAAATCCTGTATGAATTTGTCATGCTTGTGTAGGCTGTAGCTAGCCAGGCTCTCTATGCACAACAGAGTCAAAATGATGTGTGATCGTGGGAGGGGGGATGTAGAATTTCTGGAAAAAAAATGCGATGCACAGTCTGTATACTTTATGGTCAGGCATCTTGAAAACTGCTGGTGTTCCAATGGTGTAACGGTGGTCTGATATTCTCGTCTTCTTGCTTTAGCTTGGCAAGAGTGTATCAACTTCTGAGAGTGAATGGACACACCAGAACCCAGGGGCTGTCCAGCAATGCTTTCGCGTTGTGCAGACTTTTCCTTTAATGAAGTTAGCTTCTTTGTGATCTGCAGAAAGTATTCATCCTGAAAATGCACGCCAGCCGATGCGAATTCATGCTCAGGATCTTTTGATATTTCAAGTCCTCCCCCAGCAGAAGGCACTCACCCAAACAATACCAAACGCGACAAGCGGGATCATATTAGTTTGAACAGTTGCTTTTCCATCAACACCGCCTATTAATCATATATACAAGAAAGCGATTGCCGTTACACAGAACTATGCAAAACATGCTAGCAATTAGCCAGGCAGAAAAGGACAGCGGGTTGAAGTTGAGCATTACGGCTTGTGGTTGAGATGTTCAGAAGCAACAAATACCACATGCTTTATGCTCCAGAAACTTGCGGGTTCACTAGAAATCAAAATGTGTGAGTTCAAGCTGATCGCGACAACAAATGAACTTCACAAATTGACCTGGAGAAGATAGTAGCAGTGGCATCATACGTGAAGAAATCAAAATCTTCGTTTTCAATCATACGCACACTGGTCCTCCTGGAACAATTGTTACATGCTTGCTGTACTGTTTCACAGTAAGTCTGGCAGTCACAGGTAGCCAATGACACACAACAGAAGTCAGAATTGAAATCTGAAAAATTCTGTGATCAAGATAGAATCATGATTCTCGATGTTCGAGAGAGATGCTCGGGACATCAAAAAATGCACACATGGTTCCCACTGTCCTGTATCTCCACTCCGACCATTGCATTTGGGCTTGCAAAATAGAAATATGCACAATCACAGGGTTGGATAATGTACCATGCGAGCGTTGATAATGTGACAAACTGCAGAAAGACCAGCAATTTGGCGGAAAATGACAAAATTCTATCTGTTCACTTGATTGTTTCACCCATCTATGCATGCCCTGAGATGCAAGTCAGCGATTGAATCGCAGAACAAGTTTAACAAACTGCAAACAACACCATCTACATTTCAAGAACCCAAGAACATACCAAATTCCATACTAAAGCGCTCGTACATGCTCAACTGCAGAACAGAAAGAAAGGGACTTTGAAAATGTGCACGTGCAAATGTTCAAATAGAATTCACCACCAAGAGCAACACTGGTAAATAAGTGGTGGCACTCTTCAGCCCCAGCCACCTCAAACACGGATCTACCACTAAAAACAATATGGGGGG
>NHOP01001155.1:0-11605 GCA_018697155.1 Pyramimonas parkeae | reverse complement strand
TTGGATTGCCTCCACTGGTCAAGCGTTTAGACACGAGCAAGAGCTAGCACTACATCACATAACCAGCGGAGAAGTGCCCCTTCAGATCACTGCCAAAAACTCCTTGACAAGTATGCGCAGAGCGTTGGCGCGTGCAACTGTGAGGTTAAAATGATGCAACTTGATGAGAGGTGGCGCTGCCAAATGTGGGTCTGGGTCAAGTGGATGCACATCAACACGCAGGCACGCACATTGCAGAACACAAACAGGCATGCTTGCAGTTCTAGAACACGATGCACAATGGGTATGCTATAGCATTGTTCATGTACGAATGAAAATGCATCATATGAGATGGTTGTTTGGGGAACCTGATGGTGCAAAACGTTGGTCAGCACAACTCCTCTCAAATTCTAGCGCTACACAAGAGGCCTAAACCAGAGGCCTAAACCAGAGACTGCTCCCAAGGACAAAAAAGGAAACAATACGAACGCGCAATTGTCCATCCGCCCAACGTATAGAGAATGCGACGAGCTTGTGCCTTACATCCGAGCGCTTTGCTCGAGCCATGGTATCATCATGTAGTGAATCTGATACCAAGCCCAGAACGATATGGCACTTCATCAAGTTTCACCCTTGACCATGCAGGTTAGAACGTCTGGCTTGACATGCTAGCACGGCCATACCAATTGCTGAGTCATCCGCAACATCGACTTGATTCGATATTTCGTATGGTCATTTTATCAGAAATGTGCGCACCACCGACAAGGATTCCGCTTCGTCCGTTTCCTCCAGCGGGGACAGAGAGTGGTTCCCAACCGGAGTGTCCTTGTTCGTACAGGATGAGGGAGTGGCTACGTCTCTTGCAGCCTCGGATCTGATCTGCAATCCACTGTCTGGTTCAGGCTGCACACTATCCAGTACGCCCGGGCTCCTTGTAGTTAACTCAAAGGCGTCCACCTGAGCCGCCGTACGAACAATCCCAAGAATACCCAGCCACACAAAGGCACCCATGCGCTCTTTAAGCAATCACAAATATTCGTTGAAATTATTCACCATGAGCTAAACATTTTGGGAGTGCTTCCAAAGTGGAGCTTTCATGCAAGGCGCAAGCACGTTGAATGCTGGGTATCACAAAGATTAGAATCCATGACAGCGTTGTGGATCTACGGAACATGATGGGCATCAAGGTTAAGAAACAATTCAAAGTAGTTGCCTAGGTACATTTCTACTGCACACCCGTGCGTCATATTGCAAACATACGCAAACATATATATCGTCGTACCTGTTCGTGAACTGATATAGGGAAGCTACTGCTTGCGAAAATTTTAACAGCAGTCTGCTTGAAAACAGATCAAACGCACAAACCTATGTAATCATGCTGAACCAGCATATTTCGTGGCAACAGGGTTGGCATGTTTTCGCGCATGAATCCACAGTCACCCGCCAGCTTGCACAGGTGATGACTTTTCAATGGCAATGCTAGCTTATAAGTCAGAAACCTCCCGCACCAGGAATCCATGTCACTACCTCGTGAGTTAGGTCAACAATGGATCCGTCTCACCACCTCATGTGAACAACCCATCCGCTGCCCTGCCACCTAGGCCACTCCAGGCACGCTCCACATCTCTGGTGCCAACACTGTCAGAGGCCTGCTTAAGCGCTCACGGAGAGCCCGTTCTGCAGAAGTAGCGCCTACGGCAAGTACGTTCTGCAAAAGGAGCGGTGAGACTGGCCGGCACCTGACTGAAGTAAGCCTTCTGCCTGCTTATGTACTCGGCCAACGCTTTTGCATCGCGCTCCGCCTGGGTCATTGCCGCCTTGCGGTTGCGGCGGAGCCCCCGTCTGGGCTGCTCCGGGCTGGGCACGTACTCTTTGTCTTCACAAACACCGTCCTCAGCGTCTCCAGCCTGCACTCGCATGCGGTCTGGAATGTCACAAACAAAGTAAGGAAGCAGGCGCACGAGACCAAGTTGAACACACTGCGCTCGAAGCAGCTGCGGTGGTAGACGCTTGCGTCGGAGATTTCCAACTGGGGAGCACGTTCTGGGCACAATACGGCAACGTACTGCTTGCGTTACCACATGCACGCGTGTTGGTCGAATTCTAAGGATGTCTTCAAAGTTTGCTCTAGAGAGTGAGTAACTTATGCAGGGTCTCAGACTGTGCCATTATTCAGAGCATTCGTGCAGAACATGCCATCCGCCTATTTCAAGATTCGATTCCGGTTCCAGGAAAAATCAAAGTCATTGTCTCAAGTGCGATTTTAAGAATTGTATGTTCATTTGCTAGAGGCTTAACTTCAATCTCTTTGGCCTTGACAGCCGCTTATTTCATGGCATTGATCCATCCAACTGATGTGTCTTCCAGTATCGCGTTGACGCCGTTGTCAGAAATGCATGAAGGGTGTTTTCCTATAAATTGCTCACCAAAGTGTGATTGCCATGCATTGATAGCTAAGCCACTTACTCTCCAACATTGACCCCTCGCTGTGAATATGTACAAAACTCATAGGAATCCCAAGCGGCTCGAGTGGGCACAATTTCTACAAAATTCCAAGGTGTGCATTGTGAGTTGAAAACTAGTCTATTCATTCACCATGCTCGTAGTCTGCTCCAACGCGGACTCGGGGGCGGTGTCTGGCGCAGCAGTGCACTTGGCCTCGTCTTCCTTCTCCAGCTCACCATCGAAATTTTCCTCCTCTATTGTCGCACCGCTGCAGACTTTGCTAGCGCCCGCCTGGTTGGATACAGACTTGGGGCTTAATGATGCTCGAACGAAAAAAAGTGGTCATTATTCTCGTTGAGCGCATTTGACCAGGCGCGCAGAGCATTGACGCAGGCAGTCGAGTTGCATTGCGACACATGATATCAGAGACTGGATGGATTGGCAAAATAATGCAAAATGGGCTGGATGACGTATGCATCTATTTGAAATCATGCATTTTGCACGCTTGAAGTGCAGTTGGAAGTAGTGAAGCACGAAAGGGAAGACAACCAGTGCCCCAGGAAGGATCTGGGCAACTCGATGTGTACCATCTTGTACTGTATGCTTGTGCATGGCAACCCTTGCACATGAACATTGTGCATAGCTTACATCCCAGTGTTTTAGTTGAGTAATCCACAATCGCACCATGAAAAATGAGAAGTGTTTTGTGGATGTGCTGGACCATGTCTGTATGCTAGGTATGCTGCGTCAGTAGTTGCACTGTGTTGTGATTCCGTGTATGGTGCATGGCGTACCCTCACAAATCGTCACATTAGGGAAAAGCACATCTGTACCTCGTTTACCTTTGCCACTCTCCTTTGTTCACCTGTATCCTTTGACCTTCAATCCATGGAAAATGCATAGCACGTTTTGTATAGACAAAAGCAATACACAGCGCGTTGGTAATGGAGTAAGATCTGAGCATATCCATTATGGTGACATGCCCACAAGGCAAGAGACACAGCCACCCAGTGGTTGTGCATGCAAGCCCATGTCACATCCATCAATCAGTATATGTTGATTTGGGCCGAGACCTTTCTTGGGTCGAAATATGAAAAAAAGGGAACGCACCGCTCCCCTGCGTGGACGTCGAGAAAACTCTTGCCCCGTCGCGCAAGCCTTGCTGGGGAAGTTTGTGTCAAAGATCTGTGTGTGGCCCCGCACATGTGTTCAATACCATGCAATCAACAGTTGTTCACCTCTTGTGCAAACCAAACACATTTGTAAGGAAGTGTTGGTTGCATCATCCATGCAATTTTTGAGGTGTCAACAAATCATCAACAACCTGCTCCAAGTCGTTAAACAAAGGTGATATGTTCTAGCAGCTCAACCAGTAAATCAACATGACTCATGAGGAATAACAAAATCCAAACCCATGTACAGTCAACGATCCAGAATGCGTTATGATACTGTATATACAATGATGCTGGGAATGAGTTGGTTTCAACATTCTTGAAAAAACCAACTCTGTGCATGTCCTCGGAGACGCCTCAACATATAGAGCTTGCGCACCAGTATCCGACTTTATATGAAACACACAACATGTTTGTTTCGCATAAGTATTACGGCGAGCAATTCAGACAGAGATGAAGCGATGCATTCCTCTAAGGTCCTACGACATGGACAATGACCGGAGACATTCATTGTAAAGGTCACCCTGTGCACCAGTGGAATTTAGCATGCGACATAGTGAACATGTTTTTCCGCTCTTTGGGTATGGATCACATCCCCATATGTACAACGGCAAGGGGGTGGTCTTTCAAATTGGTACGTACCCGTGCGTCGTTGAAAAAGCATCTGCACCACCTTGATATGTCAGATGAAATAGCAGGGACAACTCATTTGATATCATGAAAATGTTGACAATACAAGCTACACAGGAACATATCGCGTTGTACGTTGTGTCCTTATTGGTCTAAACCCAACACTCGAAGAAAAGCAAGTTGTACTGAGGCGGCACATAGATATAAGTTGGGGTTGGAAAGCCCAGCCTTTCTCAGAAAGAAGAATTCACACAGGCCAGACATGTCATTGCATGAAGACTATGCATTGACGAATGATTTCGCATCATTCACAATGCACTTCTTGTTGAACAGAATACCATTCATGCTGAAAGCTATACGTGTAAACTCCCAGTGTGAGCATGAACCTGGTGGCTAGCTCATGTGACATTGAGCTATTCAGGCAACGTGATAGGCTGAGGGGGGAAGTCATGGCTTGTTGCGATTACACCGAGGACCGTGTCAGAGATAAAGACATGCTTCTCTGGACTCAAAGCAGGGATGAACGCAGCTGTTCTCCAGGTCTTTCAATCCTCAACAAGATATCAAGCTGCAAGCCGTGAGGGTGTAGCCATATGCAGGTAAAGCACATGCTTCATTTGGAATCCAAAGTCGTGTCAACATGCACGCAAACCAACTACGAAAATACATTTAAGCCTGCAAGGGGCACAAGGTGTATAAAGCCATTGAAACATAGGCTTACTTGTACTGTGTTCTGATGACTGTCGAGTGAATCATCATGTACAAACTGTTCGTCAATGGCTGCAGTCGGTACCTGTTAGGAGCAATGTGTCATACAACGAATTCAGTAGTTGCTATTCAGCCAATTCCAAGTTTCACCTTTCCTCCGTACATCTTGCTCATATTTTGTTTGGTAGGAAGAAGTCAACATACCATCACTTCAGCTTCAGCTTCACAACAACATGATTTTAGAAAACTGGAAATAGTTATGCTGGTGGCAATGCGTATAGCCAGTACAAAATGCCAATGAACCTTGAGAAAATACTTTTTCCTGGGCATATTCCAGATCAAGCTATCAGTCACTGAGTCAGCACTCAGCGTATATAAGGTAGAATCCCCGGAGAGCATGACAACTTGCTAGCTTGCATGAGAAATTTGGATCTGAGATGCACAATCAGCCTGGCTTTGTCCCCATTATGGTGAAGCCAAGCCAATATCCACGACATCCACAAGACAATTCCAGGAGGATGAACAGAATTCGCGCAATCCATGTGCGTTGATTTGACACCAATGGTGTGCTGATGATGTTCTCGTTTGGAAAGCAATCGACATCCTATTCATATTCTCTCATACTAATGAGGCACTGTTTTTCGACATGACCCAGAAGTGTTTCTCATGTGCTAATTGTCATATGCACCAGACGGTTGCGTGACATGTCAAAGACATAGGCTGCAAGAACACTGCATTGAGAGAGTTTTTACAGCAGACATGGACTTCACATTGCACATATGCTTGCTTCACCTTCGCTCCACAGTCTACCGACACCGTTCTATTCCGTTCTATGCTATATTTGATGCTCTTGATACACACAAACATCCAATCATGCACATGTCCAAACCATGAGTAGCGTAACTGAGTGTTCAACTGACCCAAAAATTGCAACGCTCAATCTGTTGCAGAATGAGCTTTCAGGCAACAGGAAACACAGATCATTGTCAAACACATAAATCGGGCTAAAGTTGATATGCGATGATAATGGTTGACGTACTGCATTTGTGCGGTCCTCAAGAGCTGTACGCGTACGAGGCATCCCACCTCAAATTGCAAAATCTCAAATAATCAGCTCCTGAAAGAAGATTGCTGCCATTTCCCATGCCCCATCCGCCATAAACAGAGCAAGCTGAGTTCTTGCAAGAATGTGATTTCGAAAGACAATTTCGATTTCTCGGGCGTGGCTTTAAACTTTCAGGCATCATGTTTGATATTTTGAATCTGGACTGATCTGAACTTCTGATCTGAACTTCTGACCCGCAGCATGAGAATTAGAGCACGTAATTCAGAGCATACCAGTCCCTGACATTGAATTAAATATTGATAGTGCGTTTATTGAGGATTTTCGAAAAACGTCCTCGACGTGTGAATGGAACCAGAGTCCAAATGGCGTGCACTTCTCATAAAACAACTGAACAGTCTGGACATGTGTGCTCTTCCTCAATATGCAGCGTACATCCACCTACGAAAGACCACGGTTTCGATATTTTGCCTAGAGAAACTAGCCTTTGTTGTTCGGGATGACACAACGAAGCGCCAAAAGCTTATTCCAAACACTCTCGGTGGCTTGGTACGAAACCACTGTACGGACACTTTTCGTACGCGAGGAAAAAATCAAGCAAGCTCACATGGAAGCACCAAGGGAAATTTCGGTATTAATCAAAATGCATGAAATCGAAACTAACGACGCGCCATGCATGAACCGACCGATACGTGCTAGAAACAACACCTACACGCAATGGAAAACAGATTTAGTTCCCGCCATATTCAAGTATCATCATCGGAGGCAGCTGGGGAAAGCGCTCACGGATATCTACCTCTCAATCCCCTCAGCCGTGTGTCACATCCTATACGCACAAAACTACGGGAAACATGCGAACAAGATGAGTGTGCACTCACCGGATTTGCGGCCTCAAAGCTACTCGACCAGCGGTCCAGCACGCTTCTCGACGAGATGAGTCTCGCCACAGCGGCCTAGACAGCCGTACGTGCTCGAAACTACGAACCGTTTGATTGAAACCATTTGATAAGAATCGTCATATCTAAGAAAAACACCAGCGATCCGGCAAACGGATATTCGACTGTACGAGCTGCATGGGAATATCCGACGCATGTGTATTTAGAATTTGTGGAATGGAACCCGCGGTTCGCAAATTTCCGATTCATGTCTGTAGGTCACCTCGTATCATCGAAATTACATGACGGCTGAAAATATTTCTCACAATTGCATGTATATTGAAAATATTGACCCCATTCTAAATACTTGTGTGCTGAAAACCCAATTGCCCATTGATACTGATGCGCAGTGAAATTCGATTGGCATTGATACTACATGTATGTTGGAATCAGATGAATATTCGAAATTTGATGCATATAAAAAATTTCAGGTTCATATGATTTGTGCGGAAAATTTTCGAACACTGAAACTAGATACTGGAAGTAGATGCAAATGGAAATAACATTCTTACACACACTATTTGTAAAGTATGTTGTCAGTTGCATCATAGTGTTTAACTGTATGCCAATTAAAATCACATTTGCGTCAAAATTTCATGCATATCGAAAATGTGTCTGTCCTGATATTATTCGCATATCGAAGTTATGTGTATACTGAAATTACATGCACATCGAGTATATGTCTATATATTGAGATCATTTGCATGTCAAAATCATATGTACATCGAAATTATGCGTATATCGAAAGAGTTGGTCAGTCGAAATCTTACGTATTTGAGAGTACGCGGATATCACAGTAACATGTGCTGCGAAATATCTTTTCATGGAAATTTTATGTATATGGAGATAATGAGTATGTGATAATTGTTGTAATTTGGTATTATTCGCATCTTTCACCCATGTGCAGTGCGACCATCCAAATACAAGTCATCGTGTACTTGATTATTCGCGTTGGAGCGCAAACATATAAATAACTTCCGTACCCCTTCCCTGATCGCGTGGAGAGGCTTTCCGTTCCAGGTGCTCCCAAGCGCACAAACGTGCATCCTCTTAATAAAGGCTCGCAACTTTCCAGGAGTGAATGATATGTTTAGGTAGTTCAATGTTCTCAGAAGCGCAAGCGATCCGGCATATTCGATTGTACAAGCTGAACTGGAAAAGGCGGGTGTACTTTCTGGCATTCAACCCGCCATTTCCGATTCACTTTTGTTGGGCACCGCGTATCCTCGAAATTACGTCGTGAATATATTGTTGAGATCAATCGAAAATTGAAATTATGCATAAATTGAAATATTCATGAATACAATTCATCCATTTCTTCGCGCAGGAGAGAAATCACGCGAAATGTGATAATATTTTCCAAATCAAAGAGCTTTACCAACTTCTTGATGGTATCCACCCAGTACACAGATGAAAATTTGGCTACAGCTTCGATCGACAACGTCATTAGATTGACCAGGTCAGATTAATCACCATTGCAATATTGTGAATCTCAAACTGCGACGATCAAACAGCGCGTGTTATCGTGTACATATTTCTTCCCGTTTGTAGCCCCATTGTTTCAAACTTCCGCAAGTCCTGAATCGCGAAGAGCAGCTTTTCGTTGCAGTCGCCCTCAAGCTAACAAAGGTGTGTCCCTTGCTCAATCTGCTTTCTGATTGTGAAGAATGCCGCGGCATCGTTGCATACACATTCCCGAAGACGGTCCGGTCAGGTGAAGGATAGACTCGAAGCATCGTTGCCTTGACGTTTGCAAGGAGATGATGGATTCTTGTTTTCGTGGCACTTTTGCTGAATCGTGAATTTTTTTCTTGGCATGTTTGAATTTTGGACATAGGATGCATTGTTATCTACTTTTGATAGACTAGGTAAGTGTGCATGAGCGAGATGGTTCACGTGGGATGGGTGGGGTTGCTCTATTTTGTGCGGTTCCATGTTGTTCTCTCCCTGGCAATGAGTGTAAGAGTTTGGAGGAACCCAAGACTCATTCGATTCTTCAATCTCTTGCAATAATTCACTTGATCCCACCCGAATACATTGGTTTTCAGGTTTCTACTTTCCAACAGTCTCGAAACCTTATCATTTTCCGAGCAGCATGGGCAAAGAAAATTCATCGGCAGCTGCCAACAATGGCCCAGCACTCATCACACTGCACGTCATATCTGGTCCCTGTGAGGGCCTTCAGTTCAGCAAACAGGTATGATGTTTGTAGAGCTGCACATGGAATGAAAATTTTTGGAATTTTTGTGCAAGAAGTTCCAGCTTTATTGTTTTTGAACAGTATTCAACAACAATACGCATGTGCATAGTTGACAGGGCGGTTTATACATTTCTATGTATAAACATACATGGGTTAATTGTTCGTCACATGATATTTTCACCCCGGGAGAGATTCCAAGCTTCCATGAGTGTATGTATGTGCACTTGTGAACACAAGTGCTATTTGTAATCTTGTTCCCGGCACAAACTTGATTAACATGCACAAAGATATCAGTACGCAGGCGTTCGCTAGGGTTGTGCCATATTGTGAAGTCCCCATTCAATTCGCGCGATCACCTGAGAGTGTTTTGGATTATGCAACTGTGGCTTCTGTAGTTCTTTTAGCACAGGTCCATGGGAACAATTGTCAGAGATGCTGATGGTTTGAAGGTTAGCATGTCTAATCGTGTGCAATTTTTTCTTTGGGTGGTCCTTCCACTATGATGTTGAACTATGCATCAGGGTACGTCGGCAATGTATTACCATTGTTTGTGAAGGGAAGTACATTCATACAGGTTGAGACTTTTCCTTACAACTATCATTGGTGCGTACAGGGTATGTATGCATACATGTCGGGCTTGATGATCTGAGAGAAGTTCTAGCGCAACAGATGTGCATATACGACTCAGCCGTGCCCAGTCTTTGTTTTCATTGTGTAAATGCACGCTTATGCACTTTGTGATGATAATGAGGGCGGGCAGTCAAGCAGTACGGTCCTGTGTTGCAATCTTATCAAGATAAGGGTATGTTCATATTCTGAATATGTCAAGAACAGTTTGGATGGATTGGTTTGGTGTAGGCTGTGCTTGATCCCGCCTAGACCTTTAGCTGGCAAAGTTGTATATGAAGCTCATCCGCCTTCTTCTTGTAGTGACCGCATTTTCGTGCAATGGAGTCTGTGAGACAAGATCAACTGGAATGAAGAATGCATTTAGATTTGGCTGTATCAAATCAAAACGAGTACTATTGAAACCATTCGTATGATTCCATGCAGACTAAGAAGTTCATGTTGGGGCGCACAAAAACCACCGCCGTGTGTATCAAAGACGACAGCGTGTCGCAGAGGCATGCAGGTGTGCTACATCAAATGGGAAGAGGAAACACGTTGTTTAACAAAATTTAATTTTGATGGCCTGTTGTCAAAGTGCGTACTGGTCTGCCCCACAAATGTGGGAGATGAAATTAGTTTTCAGGGTGGAGTGACCCCTTGGTAATAGGTCAGGCATGCTATGTGCTTTGGCAAACACATATCCTTTTTGTTCTGATCATCATTCGCGTTGCAATAGACGCATCGTGTTAGTTGTTCAACGACAAGCATATTCATGCGTATTATTGTGCTCTGGTGAAGCAATTTTAATGGGCGCAGTAACATAGTTTTCTGTTGCTAACTTTGATAAACCTATTTTTGGAGCATTGGGTGTTCTGCCTGTCACATTTCACATTCCACAGGTTGCATTTTTTTGTGCATGGGTTTTCATGCAGGCGTGTAGCTCGTTAGGGTTGTAGTAGAGTAGTCTTTACCAGTATCGTCATATAAATCATGCAGCGCTACACTCATAGGAGTTATTTCTTCATGGCGAGACAACAGTTGGGGTTGAGCTGTAGCTGGGTCGAAGATCATATGGAAGACGCAATTGTGCACCACACTTAAAGAATTTCAACCAGACATACATTTAGCACCCATGATTTCCACATCATGGGCACTCACAGTGTGTCTGTCAGTATGCACCCATCACTCTACATTGATTTCGTGCGGATCTGTTAGCATGAACATTACTCTCGAGTCGTGCTGCTGCCATTGGATTTGTTAAATCAGTTTCTGTTGAGAAAGTTTTACGTCAATGCATACTGCCTGAAGTTCAGCATCTAGAGCATGTATTGCATCATCAACAACAACAACCTTAATAAGCGTGCTGTGATATGAACAAGATACAATGATTTTATATGTGTCGTTATCTTTTCGTCAAAGCAGGAATATCAAATCACCCAGCGTGCTCAGAATTAGCCGCAGCTGCGCTTGGGTTCATTTTCCTACATTCGCCATGAAATAGCTCCTGGTCAAGACTACGGAGTTGGAAGGATGTGTACCGCAGGATGACTGCCTATAGAGTTTGCATGCCTTGAGACGACGCAAGCCATCTGTTTTCTTGTTTTGAAGGTGCAAACCCCTTGCCAGTGGGCAGGGACGGTAGAACATGGTCGAAACCAGTACCCAAAGTGCATCTCTTTCAAACTTGTGCTCCGTGATTGGTTTCGTGTTGATGGTCTGATTGTGGGCCAGGCTTCCCTTCCTTTGGGTGGAACCCGTGTCCCATTAATTGACACTCGTCCCATTTCACCCTCGCGCTCAGCCGCCTGCAATTCCGCGGGTCTGTAAGTGGAAAAGATCGGACATGTGAATATATATGGGGACA
>NHOP01001154.1:0-11606 GCA_018697155.1 Pyramimonas parkeae | reverse complement strand
CGGATGTACGGTCTGTAATCGATCTGTTGGCTCATCAGATCAATTACTATTCTATTCCTATCTTGCCTATATAACTCAGGCTAAGTGGCTAGCAGCGATTATGAAGTTCTATATCATCCTAGTACTATCACAAAGCTGTGCGAAATGATGCACTATTTTATCAAACTAATATCAATGAATTCGACCATTGCTGATATTGCAGCCAGCAAAGCCAGCGAAAATCTTCCAGGCAATTCAAAAACATACCTGGATTATAGAGCAGTCTTGATTTCCGCTATGCATGTCGCAATCTGATGCAATTGTTGATAGTAGGAGAAAGATTCCGTCTTGCCTCAGTGGATGCGTAATTGATGCACAACTTGTGTTGGAGTGTCTTCGTTAAAAAAACCCATATACATCCGTTTCATCATGTTCTTTTCTCACGATGCAGGTAGTTGTGCAGGATCTATGGGTGCATGCTCAGAAACTGCAGATGAGCTGTTGCATGGAAACAGAGCCTGAGCACAAACTTTCTCTATAGATGAAATACTTCACAGCATCACATGGTTACATTGGATACTGTGCCGTTTCGAAATCAAAGATTCCTACACAACTTGAGCTTCCAATGAAGGCTAGAGACACAGTGATTCTGTTTCCATCACTGAAACGGTAGCAACTATACGTATACGGTTGTGTGATCAACATGTACCGGAAAACCCATGTACCTTCCTGGAGGGGGCTTATCATGTTTCTCAGCTGACGTTTATGCAGCCATTTGACAATTTACTGGATGGAAGCTGTTCGAAACTTCCCGGGCATGTTTCCCGGCATTTGGCATTTGCCAAAGAGCTACAAAAGAAAATGGACAGCATACAATACCTCTGCATGCAGCCGCTGGTACCCTGGTACTAAACACAACGCGTGATCAAGGAAAACTCACTTGCTAGACATAAAACATGCTTAAATTGATATACATGTGAACAGTACGTGTAAGCATGGAATTTGAGGCATACGTCCCCATAAACACTTTGTGTCAGTGCAGACAGCGTCACGGGAACCATTTACAGACTCAATAAAGCCTTCCGCTACTTATTGAGAGCAATACATTTCAATAAGCCCTAAATCACTTCAAAATCCAAATTCATTTCCCAATACTTGTCTGCTTTTTTTTCACAGCATTCTTCTGCTGTTTCTGTTCTTGTTTTTGTTTCACTGCCTTTTGCCCCTTCATCAGAGCTGCAAATGCATTCACCATTGGCTTCTTCGCTGGAGTGTTTACCTCTAATTGTGCGCAGATCCTGCACATACCCAAATGCATATCCTTGTACCAATGAATATATACATACACATGCATGTAATTTTGTAGATTCAGTGCATGAATAACATTTCTTGATTGGCGGCTGGCACAGCGAGAAATATTTATTGGGACATGTCCCTTCCCGAAAGGCATGGAAGCCATGCGAACCGAATCGCGCAATAAATCCAAATGCTGTAAACGGGAGCCTTCAAAATCCATGTATCATGATGAAACACATATGGAAGCATTCATGATGAACTTTCTCATCCCCATTGCAAAATCAAGGCATATAAATGGAATTGTATATGCAACAACCGACAAGTTTGGTCAATGCAGATACGCAAAGATCCACAGACCATTACAGTTGGGATGATGAGATACATCACATAAGTTGTTGTAACAAAGTGAGTGACGGTCCTGATCGCAAAATTTCTGTGGAGATACAATAAGAATGTTCTTGCGATCTGATAATTGGAATGCATTGGTCATGCTAGCTACACTGATGACATAAAGCCACAGGAAGCCATACACAATGAACACCACTACATGACTGATGCCTAGATTCATGACATGTGTCGGAACAACACACTTCAGGAAAACTGCAAAAGTGATTTGGCAATTCAATCGAATCGATAATCAACAAATCAGCGACAACAAAATCATGTTCATACTCATACTCTCGAACCGATGCTTGTGATGTACTCAGCTCACCTTCTTCCTGCTTCTGTTGATGCACCCTTGGGCTCGGTCAAGGTACATGTCTTCATGCTTGCAATCTGAGAAGTAAGATCTGACTGTGCAGTGGCCAAGGTGTTTGCCTCTGCGTCCTCTGACTCCATTCCCAGTAGGGTTTTAGCCTCACAGGGTTTGGAATTGCATGGACTCAAACTCTTGTTGTGTTCAGAATCCTGGACCCCATCACGACACCTCGCTTGAACAGACGCAGCTGTCTTTGCATTCTTTGATTGCAAGAAATCTGAGGCTGGCTTGGCACTCGGAGAGGAAGCAGAGCATCCTACAGGTTTGATTTGAAAAGCCTCGTCGCCGCCGTCCAAGTCCTTCCAGAGTGTCTCGTTGTCTTCCAGCTGGCGTATGGAGCGCGCTTCTGGCACTCTATCCGAGCCGTGATTGGCTGGTTCCGGCGGCAGCGGCTCTGGGCTGTGGGTAGCAGGCTCCGAAGCACTCTTTGAACTCTCTTTGTTCTTTGCCTCTTGGCGTTGTTGAAACATCAACATCTTGAGTTTTTTGCGGATCTCCGCATCCTTTGCAGCTGAAATTACTGGCCTGCAAGAGCAGCGAAGTTGTAGAAAGAACAGCTGAAATTGATGTGTATGCAGGACAAATAATGGATGTCCTGCATCGAAGAACAATATCATCTACTCACATACAATATGCTTTGTACCAACAGAGTATGCAAAAGGTGTATCATGCACAACCAAAGCTTGATCTGGAGGGTAATTCACCCTCCCTCCACAAGCACCTTCCTTACCAGTGTAGAAACCAAAGCACATGCATACTCTGGACATACAACACCAAGGAAATAGATTGAGGACAAACAACTTGTATACGAATGATTTTGCCAGGCGCTGTTTGATGTAGGCACCAAAAACCATCATCAGTGATATTGCAGAAGGCAGCTATGCTTCGCAAGTGCAAGAAATATGTTCACAAACACAATTTTCACACAATTCAAAGAAAAAACCATAAAGCATTGCGAGCATGAGTTGTTGTTCAACAGGACGGATGGCTTGCAGTTAAACAAACAATATTCAATCGCCGGAGAGGATGCACCCTGCCATACCTGCGATTCTCTGTCACGGAGCGACGGACTCGACGCAGATTGAATGTGCCTGCCTGGAGCGCACTCAACAGTTTTGTCAGGTGCTTTTTCAAAGCTTGTTGGGTAGGCCAATCCTTCAGCGGCTTCACAGTCTTCGTCTCAGCTGTGGTGGCACCATCTATCACTGCTCCTGGCCATCACACCAGATTCGAAGTTGATTTTAAGTGGGCTTCATGTGACTGAACGGTGCAGTGCTTGACAACCAGTGATCAGGTAGCAGGTCGAACACCCCGACCAAATTCCATATGCAACATAGGTTTGTTCAAAGAAGCTAAAGGGAATGTTCCAGTTGGAAAAACAGTATCCTATCCAACACAACTCAACATCAACAGCCTCGCTCTCTATTTCTTGAAAGCCAAATCCAGCAGTCGTAGCTTAAATCCAACTGCACTTATACACTTCGATGACTGGTTCCGATCAAGCCGCGCAAGTAGGGCAGGAAGCATTGAACTGCCAGGCACAAACCATCAAACCAACGACTCTTTCTTCATCTCGGGATTAACATCCTCATGATTTTATGTCAACCTACACTATAAACCGATGCATGCCATCATTTGTCGCTCAAAGCATCACAAGCTTCCCTGCGGTTTTGAACCTTAACGCAACATCAGTTGAAAACCAGTCAAGAGCCAGTGGATCTAAGCTGGACTGAACTGCTTGACACTTAATGGCTGGAAATACTATCTGATTGAAAGTGCCAGAGAACATCCCAGAGAACTCCTGAAGCAATGTCTTTGCATCTACGCCCTCCCATCAAAGCACTCTTCTTGCCTATCTGATACAACAAATTCGGATCCGCAACGGCGGCCCTCGTCCTTGCTCTGTGCGAACTCGAAACCGTGACTGAAAATAATTCAGGCACGAGAGACAGCAGCTTTGCCGCACAACTAGAAACAGTGTGTGCTCTGTACCAGCAATTGAGCTGTCGACAGCTGGTGCAGTCTGGATGGGGGCCTTCTCTGCAGACTGAAAGTCCTCGTCCTCCACGTCAGGTGCACTACCAGCTTCAACCCCGACTGGTTTGGTGGCTCCCGGGTCAACATCGGCATTCATGTTCTGTTCGTTGTTGCCAACATTAGCATTATCCTCGCTGGGCTCGATCTTGTCCTTGTCCGCCTGCGGGACTCTCCATTGGAACCGGCTAAAGTGCAGATCGGGGTCGTTGCGGATCAGGTCCATCTGACGCCCAAACTCAAACGCGCTACCCTGGAACCAAACAGCAAAGGCCGGAGTGAGGTGAGTCGACAAAATAGCGTTCACAGTAGATACCGTACCTTCCATTGTCATGAATTGTCGTGATCTCCGATTTGACCTGTAAATGGGGGAATCCACTTGATATTCACATTGACGTGAATTCTGACAGTTCAGGGTTAATGGTTAAGGTTTGCAAATCCTACAGCCTAAATCCTGCTTCACATACCAGAATGCACATCGATAGGAATACAGGCTCTCAGCTTGGCTTCTCCTCTACTGCGCACATGCCGTGTCCATTGTAGTGTCTAGTACACACATGCTGTGACATAACCCCTACCCACTGGGCGGGCAGCCATACTATGTCATGCCCCGAATTTCGAAACTTAACAAGGACACTCATGCTATTCCCCGCATCCGGCAAAACAAATGCTATATCATGTTGCAAAGTTCAATGCCACATTTCCCACCAACCCACGAATAATTGTCTGATGATTGTTGCACCTCCGTGCAGAACGGACTAGGCATTGTGTGTCAGAACTGTCTCAGACGTTACCATGTAGGCTTCACTTGTTAACACATTGCCATGATGCCCAAAACTGGCAAGTAAAGTTTGTGAAAGCAATCTCAGCGTGGGGTACAGTGCAGCAGGACAAAGACATGACAAGATCCGGTTTGTTGTACACCTTAGAATATAATTTTCCTTTTGGTATCTTTTTGTTATGCGTTCAGTCAAGTGTGACCTCTTTGTTTCTGAAATCCAAGATGCTGCGAACAGATATGCTTGGAAACATCTGCGCACAAGTCCGTTACGATGCATCAACATGCTGAGTGTATGCCATGGCATGCGATGGCAAACCAAAAAAACAACATGATCAGATCATAAGGATTCCTTCTCTTTGGATCCTATGCCATATTTTCGGATCTGATACACGGATGATGAAGGTTATATTTTACATCCAAATGATTCAGCATGAGACTCATTTGACATGGCTTGCCGCCCTTAGGGTAAGGCGAATGTCCCGCAGGTATACAGGTATACAATCCCTTGTCATTAAGCTGGAAGCCATGTCAACCAAAACATGCGTTATACTCCACTGCTGCACAAGGCAACTATGAAAATCTTGGCCAAACGTGCACTTTACAACACACATCGCAGGCTCCACAAAGATGCGTGGTATGGAACGTATCCGATCATTCTGCTAATCTCTGCACCCCAAAACAAAAAAATCCGGAGCCCTGTGTCCTCATCAGAATACAATCCGACATTTCTTCTCAAGCTCCGTGTGTGGAAACTTTGCCGTCATTCGCAACACCCCGCCCGTGCGCACCGGCGTGTGGCCGTGCTTCAAGCTTCCCAGTAACAGAGCTCGGTCCTCGGCAGCACCCCATCCGTGTGTGGGGGGCACCGCGCGCACCGCGGGGAGCTGCCACTCCTCCCCTTCCGCCCGCTCTTGAGTCAAGTGCAGCCTCAACGCAGCTCGAGAGCACAGTCTCTCGCTTTTGGACTTCCCAGTCCGCCCCACAAAGTGCCGAATCAGAAACTTTGATGACTGAAACAGCTTTTTTGCAGCCTCCGGGACAGGCAGGCCTTCAAACACTCGAGTGGGGTTGGCCAGCGCGGGGCAAGACGGTTCCAGCTTCTTGCACGTTTCGAGTGAGGAGTCGATGTGGGCGGAGCCAGAGACATCTGTGGGCAAGCGTTGGGCAGAGTGTTCAGTGGAGGACAAAGGTGTTGCTGCCTGGGTCGGTACTTGTGCAGATTTAGTGGCGGAGACGTCGGATCCGGAGGAAATTGGGTCCAGGTCTGCAAGGGGGGCACCCGAGCTGGGGGAATGCTTGGACGCGTCAGCGGGCGTAGGGGGGTCTACCCCCCCTAAATTGATGTGCGCCGCCAGTGCCACAACCAGCTCGCGCACCTCCTCGGGAGTCCATATAGCGCGGATCTGCGCAGCGTCCATGATCTGCAAAGGACCAGACAAGAGTCTCAAGGTTGAGGAAAAGGTTCACACTTGGGTTCTGAGGAAAATGAACAGGGCGAATCCATGGGTTAGATGCAAGCAACTTCTCCGATGAGTGGGTGAAATAGTTGGTTCCTCCCCTAGCTTGTCAATCCTGCATCCTTGAATACTCACATCAAACAATGGCAATCCGGATACCAATGGCCAAAATGCAAGGAGCAACACACTGACTTGTTGTCACAGTCTGCAGCATCATGAAGGCAGCCCAAGATAATGTGTGCGCAAGCAAAGCGCAACTAGTCAGCCAGCTCTTGTTAAACAAACATAGACAAAATTCTGCTCACATACATGTTGAGAACCCCCAGGACATGGCCCCTGGCCAGTGGGTGGGGAAGGCACAAATTCACAACGCAGAACATGATCCTGTAAACATGTGCATTGAGACAGGCAAATCAAACATCCAGGAACATTTGGGACTGCGGCAATAGTTTTGTTGTGTGTACCTGGGCAATGTCTGCCTCACTGCCCAGAGCGGTTATGACATGCTCAACGCGCGTCACCTCCGCCTCCGACCACAATTTCACTTTTTCTTCCTTCGGAGCCTTGGTCTTTCCCTTGCGCTCTTGTTCATTATCAGAATCATTGTCAGGTTGGCTGTGCGCGCGCACGCACACACACAAACACACACACATTAGATCCCGATTGATTTCGAACAAGAAGAGCATACACCATGGCCGCTGTGCATGCACATCTGCTGGACAGATTCCACATCGTCGTACTGCGTTTGGCTTTTGCTCTTCCTCTGAGGTAGCGAAAAGCATTGCGCAGATTGCTGTCCACACATTCAACAAGATCTCCAACCTAGAATGAATTTGATACCAAGTGTTTTAATACATCAGTGAAATGGCTGCACAAAAAGAAGACATTGCACACGAGTGCAAATAACCTTTTTTTTGGAATTCAATATTTGACTCAGCTACCATGGCTCTCCTACTTGCAAGAAAAGGGCAGATAAAGGTGGTGTCTCAGTACATAAACCCTTTCTTCAAGAATAAGAAACCATGCACATCAAGTCAAGCTAAGCTGGAATACTTCACAAATACACTCTGAAAATCTGTGCGATGAGTCGAGCACATACATCAAACAACACGTAGAAGAACCTTCGCAGACACAGCTCGTCATCCTCATCGATACTGTCTGAAAATGTTGGATTGTTGCACATCCGTATGAAATACACTTTGTGTCATATATTTCATCACAGTCGACTACGGACCAGCCCTTCTTGTTTACACATCTCCGAAGATTTCGTTTGCATAGAAGCGTCCAAGCCTGTCGGCTTGCAGCATCTGGGACGTTGAGGACACTTGATGTAACGTAAAACACAAGCTAGTAGAAAGGACAATCTAATCTATGAGCTGGCTATGCTAAGGCAGGTGCTCTTCATTGTGCACCTCCACCACATACACATCTCTCACGCTGCATACCAGAAACTAACGGTAAGCTGTTCGCGTGCAGCTAGGCTGCTGGAAAGAACTTTGCAACTCACACATGTCATACATGTGTGAGTCGCTAAGATACAACCGCTTTGGCGCTGGCGTTACTCACGATACGCAGGGCTAAGCTCACCCAGACTGGTCGTCTTCAGAGTCGTCATCAGCTGCCTTGTCCTTTTTCTTCAAACTCCCGCCCCCACTCGTGTAGTCCACCTTCTGACGTTTCCGTGGGCCGTCCACCAAATTGATGGATTCCGTCGCAGCCAGCGCTGCTGCGCACGCTTCCTCTCCGTACAGCTCCTCCCACGACAAGTTGGCAGCAGCCTCCAGCGCGGACGCGGCAGATGCATCTTCTTCGTTCACCGTGAATGTGGCCACCTGTCAAAAACAAGGACCCAAGCAAGCAGAGATTGGCGATTGGTTTTTGGAACCTCCAGATATCGTGGTGAGTGTTTGTGGTGGCTGGTGCAACTGCTCGCTATTCGACAACTTCAGCCAGAGTGGCCCATTGACGAACCGCCAACCGAGGCATGTACTACCCATGTCGGAACTTGAGTGTGGGCATTTGAAAATCAATGTTCACAGTGTGTGTGCACCACCAGATAGAATGCTGAATATAATGCGGTTGGTACGATTGTTTACTCATCAAGGGCGACCTCCCAGTCAGCGAGTAGCCGCTGAAAATAAAGCGTCGGCCTAGGCAGAAAATTCTTATACGTTATATATTGAGAGCTTGAGTGCAAGACCCCGACACAAAGCAGACTTGCAACCTACCAACTACATGACCACTCGACATGCTTGAGTCCTGAACAAGCCACACCACGTCAGTTGGCTTGCTGGTCGTGAGTTGGCTCACTCTGCAGTTGCCCATGTTCAAGTCCCACTAATGCTAATTGTCGACTCAGCCGATGATTCATCAAAGGGCCATTCTGGCCTGCGGGTTGTCTTTGATTGCCAAGCGACCATGCGCATTGTTAAGAACATCGCCATGACATATTGGGGTTCAAAATTTTCTTTGCAAACCAGTCATCCCACACGAACGCTGCACAATGGCTCACTGAGAAAGTGTTGCCAGCCCGGCTGCCCACGGCGCGCGTCTCGGTGTGACTCTCCAGGATCTTATCAATGCTTTCGTCGCAAAACTCCGTGCCCGTCTCCATGCTCCCGTCCTCGTTCTTCATGGCGTGCGCTCCAAACTTGAGCAGGTTGTCAATCATCTTCTTGTCCTGTTCCGGGTCCGAAGAGCAGTCGGTGCTGCCTCCTCCCAAGATGGCCTCATCCAAGCCGTATTTGCGTGAAGCAGTTTCAAACAAGCCCTGCTCGTAGGTGCCTTTTGTGATGAGGCGGTACACGCGCACCTCGTTGGTTTGACCAATGCTGCAAAATAACGAGAAGAATCCAAAACCAGAAGTGGAAACATGAAGGTGCGCACGCGAACGCGCAATCCAGCCGGTGATTGCGAGTGCATGGGTAAAGACTGACAAGATGCGATGCAGCGTTGTTTGCCAGAACAACACCATGATTAAGTACAAGTCCAGGAGGAAAAGCATCGGTTGTTCTCTTCATGAAACTTGATGCACGCGTTCATTGTCGCACTGGACGCTAGAGCGTGTCCTCTCAGAATGCTTATTACGGAAACACCTATCTTGCTGCTTCGAACTTTTCAAGTCCTAAACGGCGCTATTGCGATTCCTCAATTCACGTTGTTGTCGCAAAATCAGCCGTGTCATTTGCCCTGGACGAAGAGATAAGCATGTTTATCAACATTCAAATACGTTTTTGGGTCACTCAGAAGTATACCGAACAAAGGGACAAGCACGGGATACTATGAGTTCCATAGTCAAAACATAATGAACGGGCATTGGTGGGGTCAGGAATGCTCCAGGTGGGGCATGGAGAGCAATCTGAGAACTGCACGAAGTTCAGCCTACTGTCCCTGGATTCCACAATTCAGACTTGATTCGCATATTTACAACCCCATTGCAGATGGGCGGGAAGCCTCACCATCTACGTCATTTGCATACTTGTTAATGGACTGGAAACAATCCTCAGAATCTCAGGGCTCCTGAATGCCGGAAAGAGAGTACTCACCGGTGGCAGCGCGCCATGGCTTGCAAGTCGTTTTGAGGGTTCCAGTCGCTGTCAAAGATGATTGCTGTGTCTGCAGAGGTCAAGGTTATGCCCACTCCTCCGGCCTTGGTGGATAGCATGAATACAAAGTCATCTGGGTTGCTGTTGAATCGATCGATTGCCACTTGCCGATCGAGCTGGGCGGTGCTGCCATCCAGGCGCTCGTAAGAGTGTTTTTTCCCAATCAGGTAGTCCTGAGAATACATGAGACAATCGGGACAATCGGTTGGCCCATTGGGATGATGGTGGGTACAGGAAGGGCTAGCTTTTTATCGGACTTTCAATTCATACAAAGATATTCGAATCAACATGCTGCCCAGGTAGGCACTTTCTGAAGATTGGGAAATTGTCAAACTCGTTGTGAGATATTTGAAGAATGGTGGCTGTGCTGGCCCATGCGCATCGTAGATTGCATGATGTGGGCTTGTGAAGACTAACTCAGTAGTTACGAACCTCCAGTCGGTCCAGCATCATTTTGAACTGGCTGAAGATAAGCACTTTGTGGCCGCCTGCCTTCAGCTTAGTCAACAGTTTGTCTACAAGGACCATCTTCCCGCTGCTTGCAACCAGCATGTCAGTAGGGTTCAATGAAGCGCCGCTCGCAGTTCTTTTCTGCACAAAGTCCTCCTGTTTGATTTGAAACCGGCGTTGCCACCCCACATACACAGTGAAACTGGAGCCAGCCCGCGCAGCTGAAACCAGCAAAAAAGTTGAAAACAATGCAAAAGAAAGGGCACAGGGAACGACACTTATACACAACGTATACGGGTATACGCAACAGGGTTCCTCCAGAGTATTGCCAGATATGTTTCTCGGCTCCTGCATATTGATGTTTCTTGAATTATGCACATGATGTCGAGTGGAGTACGACCTTATACGCATGAATGCACTTTGTTGGAGTAAGCGTTTACAAGTAAAGGCAGGCTGTTTTAAATTCAGCAAAACAACAGAGGGTGTAGCTACGAAAGTAGAAGGCCATGAAAGAACATTCAGCGTTCCACAGCCTGCTTAATGATTCACAATCTTGAGAGCATGATTGCCGATATCTATAAGCCGAGCTTAATAATTCACAATCCAATACCACCCATACCTGGGCCTTGTCAAAGCCAGGTGATCAAGTGGACATTAATGGCCCTACCGACCTCACCAGCACGGCCGAGAGCCACATGAATTCATTACACATTACAATATCACATCCTAGCAATAGCACTGTTAGGAACAGTGCACCACTACAGATGCCACGTACTAATCCTGTAAGAAGCGCCCTACTTGACCGAATTCAAAGTCGTTTTGTACACTGCAGCAACCTTCTTACTCACATGCTTATTTTGCAAAGCAATCCCTTTAAGTCCGGGCACGAACGCAAGCTCCAGCTGCTGGTGCACCTCTGGCGGTGTGTATCCAAGACATATTGCATGACTACCGCATGCAAAATAAATTGACAGAAAATCGATAAAGAAACCCAAAATATAACCTATCCTGATAACTTATCATTTGTTAGTAAGTGTGCCAAAACTTCATTCTCCCGTACATCAAAGCTCAATCACTTCAATCACTCCAATTCATAGCTTATGCCAAAATATGCCTAGGAATAGCAGGCCTGTGTATACATATGGGGACATGACCCTTCCCACGAGGGCGAGGAGCCATGTCAACTGAATCGAGCGCCAAGTTCTATCGTTGCACAAGGTCACATTCAAAACCCGTATATTGTG
>NHOP01001153.1:0-11608 GCA_018697155.1 Pyramimonas parkeae | reverse complement strand
TAGTGTTGTGTTGTACATTCTCGCTGTGCGCATCTAGATGATCACGCTTGATGTAGACGTGCTATTGTGCACCACCTGAGTGGCGCACCACCATTTATGTACGAACCGCATTTATCTGATCTCATTCTAGGAGGAACGGGTATAAACACCCGCAACAACTCCTTCTGATCCTGCACGATTTCTATGTTCAAGGATTACCACCTCAATCGCCACCCAGGATTAATCCTCACGGAGTTCACTGCAGCGACCGCAGAAGAGGACGCTGCATATATTGGAAAAGACACGGATGTACGACAGCCTATAGCTATATACTCGGAGGAATGGGTGAACATGATACATGCGATGCTATCCTCGATAATCCAATCGAGAGAACTCAAGGCCTCGGGTAAAATGTATGAACAGAGTGAGGACGGTCGTACTGCATATACTCATGGCATGCGATTTCTTGCGACTGAATTTTACGGAAGTGCAGAACTGTCGACATGCATCAAGAACATCGATTTACGTACATTCTCAGGCAATTGAGATCCTCAATCGTACTTCGATGAGTTGTGATCGAAATGGGTGCGTTGTAGTAGGATGTCTCCCACCGAGCCTATGTCCTCCATGGTTTTGTCATCGATTGTTGTATGTGCAATAAAGGAAAATCCGTTTATCAAATCAAGTTTATGATGCTCCAGAGAAAAAATCAAAGATGTTGACTTTGATGAATTGGAGAAAAGGGTCATGAATTACTTCTAGGAGCATTTGCATGGTATGGAGGACACACAAAAACCTGGGCCAAACGTGCTTTCTGTCTCAGATAATTTGGGAGCTTTGGATGTGGCATTCGCAGTGAAGACGAGTGATAATCCTTGTCCTTTTGCACCGATGACGTTGTGTGCAACAGCTTTAGGAACTGTCCTGTACTGGCAGATACCGTACGTGCAAGATACGCGTACAAGCACGGTCAAATTGACACACAACGGAATCTCGACAATCAACTCACGGAGAGGATGGTACCTACGAGGCATGATTCACGACCAACTGCTGGAACAACCTACGGGGAAGGACGTCCACATAAAGGTCGCAGTTACGAATATGCAGGTGGAAAAGGATCTTCAACAATGGTTTAGGGTCAAGATACCGTACACCACCCAGGAATGTACCTAATGTAGAGATACATCAGCCACCTGTTCTATTTCTTCCTCCGGACGATGGTCCGATAATCAATGACACTGACCATACAGTCAAATGTTACTATGAGACCGTCGACAAAGACGAATAAGGATATGTTCTGGCTGCATCAGCTAACGCAGTAAGTCGCGCGAACATCGGCGGCAACGAAAGAGACAAGGTTCATTTGTATGTTATGCATCTTTGGAAGGGCATAACTCTGAGCGGATCTCTGTATCTCTGGGTGCGCCAAGAAAATGTGCAGATGTAGGATTTCATCGTCACGTGCAAGAGGCACCAACATGAACAATATGTTGAAAAACACATCAATATGCCACGGGCACGCAAGGAGTTTTTCCTTTTTGGAGGTATCCCGAAACTCTCTGGCGAATTTGTGTGACATGGAACTTCGAAAATCTGTTCCGACCAATATGTACGGTCGCAGAATGTCGCAGATTAGGAACAGGCTTAGGGTGCGAAATTTGTCATTCGAATAAATGTTGGAAATGATCATTGGAAAATTGTACTACATATTTGTTGTACATGATGCAACGTACGTGTACGAGTCTGGCGATCTTGGCGATTGCGATCCTTACGTCAAGTGCAATGTTCATTAAAGGTTTAGCAATCATGGTGAATGGACTTTACGACTACGAGAAAATATCATTGCGAGTTGAATATGACACATTGAAGCATGTCATTTCTGATGTCGGTCCATTTACGGAGTGAGACCCAAGTGCAGAATATATACCGTGCAACACGGCTACACGCACTGCGACTTTGTCACGTAAGGCAGCAAAGTTTGAAACTTGTGATGGTTTGGGAGAAAAGCATTTGGTAAAATCTTAGGGGACTTATTTTGTGCCGCATCGACCTCATACTTTGGTTATGGAATGCTGGTTAACAAGTGCCACTACCCTTCCTTGGGAATAACCAAATCTCAAAAGGTGTGTGATGTTGATGAGAAGAAAGAGATCTTCCGTTGCCATATGCGAATCAAAATCTATTGGGAAATGTTTCCTTATTATCTGTTGGATATGATGCAACAACTGATGATATAGTAATTCCAAAAACCGTCATAGCTACGTGTTCACGATCCTGAGTTCCACATCGATATTCTCCCATCTTCAGATTCGCAGGAAACACAAAGTATAAAACAAAAAGAGTGAGGCTGGACGACATAATTACAGGCATGCCATGTAATACACGAATATTTTTTTCGCGCCATGGACTGTCTCATAATGTTCTCAATCACGAAGACAGTGGAATGAGTACTACGTACTGGTTTATACAGTACAAAGACTTCGTGGAGACAACTTCCATGGGCAGATCAATTGAAGCTGACCTTTACATTGATGTTATTGGCGATACCATGGGTACGAAGCTGAAGTATGAACCGGATTGCACTTTCAGTATTCCAAGGGTGATACGATTCTGGGATGAAATGCAGCTCGCTCCCGTACAGATCGATCATCATTCTCGGATTCAGGATGGGACAATGGCTTGCTTGACCATAAGATATGCTCTGAGGGTGTGATCTATTTGATTGGTGACTTAATGGTTTGGCTTGCCCATGTCTACTGTATATATTGCAAATTTGGACGCATGTATGGACGGTTTAGAACTCTGTTACTTTCCAGATGAGTTTTGTTCAGAGTGCCCTTACACTGAATATTCGCTGACAACAACTTGGTTACCAAATAATGATCCAAGCATACTTCTGAGCTATCAAATGATTCGAGACTACGATGGATCATGGTACCATCAAATTGAAGTACCTTGGCACAGAAAAGAATGTCGCAGATATCACGAATAAGGCATTGGAAAAAGTGAAACACAGGTGCTTTACTGAGAAACCTCTCTAAGACAAAGAAAAGCCAATAAACTGAAGACATATAGCAGAGCAGTGGCTTTGCTGTTAAGGGGTATGTGATAATACAAAGAAATACATAATATTAGCTGCTAGCCACATAGCCTGATTTACAAGCATGATATGAATAGAATAGCTATCGATCAAACGAGTGAACAGATTGATTACAGACCGTACAATTGCCAGGATACAGGGCTTAGAGAAGAACCATTCCATCACGTTGAGTATGCGCTAGCACACAACGCCCCCCTCCCCCCATTTTGAGATCAACAGATACGACCTATTACAATGCGGAGATGTATGCCCAATAGCAACACAGAAGCCTTCACTGAACTGGTTATCCCCAAGACACACCACAACTTAATTAGCCAGGTGCTTCATGACTTGTCAATCAGGCCTATAAAGATAATGGTGAATGTGCAGTACAAGGCGAGAAGAAACCGAGAAGGCTTCCCAAAAATGTCAGATGTAGTTTAAGTAGACCGATACAGTTCAGTGAGTTGGGATTAGAACAAGTTATGTCTTGGTGCTTCGCATCTGGGTGCGAAAAAGCCTCGCCTGGTGGCAACTAGGGGCAGCGCACGTGAACGGGGTCCAGAACCCCAAAACAACCCCCAATATGCGAGGGTGTACTAATGTCATCATTATCATCATTATTGATATCATCACTTTCCTCAGTACTATCATTGGAATTGTATAATATGCAACGAGTCCAATGACAATCGTGCGAAAGATGTTGCAGCAAGGGTACATTGTTAACATGTGCATCACCATTTCGAATGGCCTAGTTGGTTGGACGACGGTTCCTATTTCGAGAAATCTGAGTTGGAGCTCCGACATGTGTAGGTACTGCCTCGGCCGATGATTTGTCAAAGCGCATGCTGACTTGCGGGTCATCTTCGATTAGCTATGATCGTATCAATCGCCTACACAATCATCATGAAAACTGGTGGCTCAAAGTGTCTTGTACCTTCGAAACTGGCACTATATTGACGTTTGGGTGCGTGTAAGAAAACGAATGTGACTCTCCGCTTAAAGTTTACTTTTTCGATCTCCTTTGTGATATCACAATGCTCACGTCACGGGAACTTGTAGGATAAAGTATTTCATTTAACATTGCCGTTGATACGGCCATGTTGAGATTGTCAAGCTCAGGGTCAATGATGAAAAAGGAAATCCATCCAATATAATATTTGTCAGTGCGACTCATGCGCCGTAACAATCTCATAACGCTATGATTTGTTCCTGACGCGCAGCAAAAAAAGTGAGAGGCGTTGAATTTCGACCAATGTTAGTGGTGAACCGTGAGCTTACGGATCATGCGTCCAATCTATGGGTTTAGTATATAAATCACGCATGGGAATGCAAGAATTGTCAAGTTTATGACTTCATTTTTGGATATTCGCAGCGTTATTGTTAATATCTCTCGATGACAGATTGTCCTCGCCCGTCGCACGGGGACTCGTTCACTAAGGTCTTGTCATGCGACGTGGATTGATCGCGTTCAGCAATCATATACATCGCCGTTTTCCATTGCACAAGTCTTGTCCCTGAAATTAGATAGATTGCAATAAAAGAATTGAGACATCCCATAACCGGACCGAAAGCCGATGGCACCCTACACTTCTCTGATTCAAGGTCAAACACTAGGAGAGTTCTCACATACACTGTAGACTCAAACAGTGCAATCCGGCAACCTGGAATCAAGCAATCATTGCTCATTGCGCGCAATACAACCTTCGGATATGACTATACGCGGCTGTTCTATTCGTAGTTTTGGAACCATGAGCATGTTTAGAAATATCGCCGAATGACGAGATAACGATGCATGGTGTGGTTGTGCCGAAATCTTTGTGTTCCAGTCTTAGGACACGTACATATACACATTTGTCATAGGTATAGATTGGCCGATGAAATAAGCAAATTGTTGTCAGATTAGGAATGATAGCGACACGCGATGGAAGAAGAATATTATAAAGCATAGCCATCAGTATAAACGACTGGATCAAACTATTCAGCTCTAGTCAAGTATACACAATCACATGCATGCGGCTGATCTGACATACCAGAAAGACCAGTAAAAATGTCATCGGCCCACTCAGAATCTTGAAATACATGTCACCTAAAGTATCAGTATTTGTATTGACAACCAGAGTTTCATGTTCATGGCAAGCAGTTTGAGCTCATGTACCACTAGCCAATGATACACGCATATTGATCTCATGCACAATCTAATCAGAGACTTTGCCAACGAATGGACCATGAAGCTGAAATATATCAGCACAGGACACAACATTACTGATAATATGACTAAACCATTTCTGAAAGGTAAACACAACTATTTCACCTAACGTGCTGCTGCGGGACGATTAGGGTTTAAGGCACAGCACCAACTGGCACATGCAAAACACTGCTCCTACTATCCGTGGTGTTGAGCGGTTTGTCATAGATACCAATTAGGCTTAGGAGAAAGCGAACAGATAGTAGGAAAGGGGAAATAGAGACAGGATATCTAGACAAAGAGTCTCAAGAATCAAGACAATCCATCCAGGCATTCGAAAAAATCGCTAGATCAGACTGTTCTTTCTCGGGTTAAGCATACAATCTCACAAGCATACGGCTGTTCTAAACTCTCAGAATGACCTGTGTAATGCATGTGGTGGGCAAACTGCAGGATCCCCGTGCGTGGCACGAAGAAGTCATTGATTCGGTTTTCAACATCTAGAATGTCGTGAAGCCTATAAGGTGAGCTTTCGCGGCATCCAAAGTGTATCCCTTCGGCGGAGCAATTCAGTGTCATGACCTACCGACCTATGCGCACCACATTGATTGTCATTCGATCCAATTTACATTTATCAAAATCGCTGAGGCTACTTCCGCACATGTACAGTCCGCGGTGGACTTATTCCCTGATGGCAAAGGGTGGATCGATAGTAATTCACAACCAGAACTCGGATTGATTCATTAATAGACATTCATATTCTCATCCAGCACTCGAATACCCGGGGTGTTCGAGTGCTAGTTTTGAATATTGATGTCCTTGGGTAGGGGCGCCCCCAGGAACTTATGGAACGGTAAGATATGTATGTATCTTACCATACCATGAAGGTATGAGGTTGTGTGTGCCATTATCAGCCGATAAATGTATCCTTTGATGACAGCAAGGAGAGCGTGTATGCTATTGTTTTCCACAAGCCTTACAATGCCAACCTGCATTGAAACCCCATTCAGTGAAATTTTCCACCCATCTAGCCTCCCATGTATGGGTATCTGGAGACACATAAAAGATGTTCAAGATGATTCTCTCGCAAAATTGCAACTGTGATATGCCATTTGTCTCTTTCGCTGTTGTTATTGTTGTTGGGTGCACAAGATACACACAAAGATGGATGTGAAGACTGCGTGGATTAAATCGCCTTGTGAACACCTGGTATGCACAAATCAATTTAACTTGTTCTAATTGCGGAGTTGCGACAACCCAGCGCAACTTCTTGTCACGAAAACACTAGAGCTGTTGCAAGCAGATGCAAACTTCAATCTAAGGCTGCCTACTTGGATGCAGCTTGCGAGAATTCGTATAGGAAGGCAGCTGCATCCACAGCAACAAGAAAAGCAGCCTACACAACACACAACCATTGGCAGTATCATTAATTTCGGAAATTTGCAATCCATCACAATTCCCTCGCTGAAAAATCTACACTCAATAGTTGTTGAAGTAGACCTATAATGATGCAAACACGGCAACCCACCAACAGTGCAAACATTTATAACTCTCCTTCATGCTTGTACATGCACACCTTTTTTCCAATCTGTGAAGGACAAGTGACTCATGCTGGCACACTGGAATTTGTTGAATATGTTGAACCTACCTAGACAGTTTCAAAAAAACATTGGGTACGTACAATCTTGATAACATTGCCGAATGGGCCATCCATTGTAGACACACCCTCCTTTTGCTGAATCGGGTTCCAACTGTGGAGTAATGAAATGTACACAGGCAAATGTCAACTGAAGTAGAGAGAAAACGCAGTAACCCTTGTCCATCTTCTCACTATTCACGGCACAGCCGTTCAAGAACTTCTTCCACTGCAAGCGGCAGAAGAACAAATTCAATAGCAAGGTGCTCTTGCAAGTTTTGTTAAAAGCATGCGACGAAGACATGTTGCGTGGAAATTCAGACAAGTGCGTCTGGGGCTTGAATCCTTGTTCACACCTGTGCAGGTACAGGCCACCTCACAAAGAGACAACACTCATTGACATGCACCAGGCCGCCATTGAGGTGCACGCACCCAAGGACACCGGAGAGACCGCCCACGCCCGCGAGGCGGATGTCTTCAGAGCCGGAGGTCGCAATGACCTGTGAACGGAATGAACAGGATAACCCTAAGAGTGTTCACGCACAAACCATGATTCTCGTCATAAAATTCAGCACAATCAACATGTCACACTAGAGAAATTTATCTTCAGAGGCATCACGGCAGGACAGCATGTTGCAGTATATTCTGCTCGAGAATCATTTCATAGCACACGCTCCATAGATTGCACATTGCATGCAAGGGGCGTCACCATCCACTGCACACACACCACAGCATTGCATGGTGAATCAAACAACAAATGACGGTTAGGGAGAACTTGCAGCGCTTGTACAAATTACTTACACCCTTTTCTGCCGCTTCGTAGCCTCCATTCAACCAGGCAATGTTTTCAAACCCAGCACGGGCCAAGGACTCGCATGCCGCCAGCGAGCGCAACCCCTTTTGGCAGGTAACAATCACCTTGGTGTCATTGGGCAGTTTCTGCAGCACTGTAGGCATGAACGAGCTGCAGCAAAAGCAATGCACAGGATCTCATTTCTGCTGCACAGGTGCCAACAATCAACATATTAAACTACCTAGAATCTGCAATACACAGGGAACAAAATATGGTGAAGCAAAGGACCCGGTTTGATTAAGTTGCCAGCTTCAACCCAACACATTTCTTCGAGCAGGCTCAGGTGAAAGCCGCCCATCGTCCAATTTTCACGCACACATCCATACAGAGATGTCTCATGCCACGCTAGGGTACCTTGTTTGCATGCCCGTTTCAAAATACAGGTTCACTTGGCTTTCCCTCCACAAATTCATCTTGACACATGCGCGGGGTTGAGGACGCACTCATTGGGCTTCATGTGTTGGCCGCCAAGCCACCAACCGCCCATACCAAAAGCAGACATTTGCTTCAACAAACCAGTGGGGGACATGTCGTCATCCACTTGAAACAGTGGCACGTGCACAGAGCCTGCCTGGTAGCCCTGCAGTTCACCATAACCCGCAAACAAGAAGGCAAACATATTTGCAAGGTAAGAATACTATACAAGAATGTTTGCATTCGGCACCAGGGCAGTTAGTTGTGGTACTTGGGGCCAGAGAAAAGCAATTCGAACTACGACTAGAGCTATAGCATGAACTCAAAACAAAATGTGGCGGGAAAACCTAAACCACGCGAGTATACCTTCTCCACCTCTTCGATAGGGCGCACATCCAACACCTTCCATTCACCACTCTGAGCAACACATTGCCACACCCCACTCACATGATCAGACAGGGAGACAGGATGAAGAATTGTAGGGACGGTCCACAAGATTGTGTTTGAGCACAACATTTGGCCCGAAATATGTTCTCAGACCACCCTCAAAATGAAACAAGCTGCTAGCAGAGTGTCACAGATTGTCCTTACGCCTGCTCAGGAAGACCTGTTTGTAGTGAAGGGCGAGCTTGTGGAATTCAGCAAACACTGACATGGCATCATTTTTTTCTTTTTTTTTTTTGTTCATTCATGTTCACTATCATTCCCCCGCCCTCATTTCATCATGGAGAGCTCGGTGAAGGGCAAACATCTCATCCTTGCTCATCTTGGATGTTTGACAACCCGCAGAGACGGTTTCCTGCGCGATAATTCAAGCGATCAAACGAAGGCCGTGCATCACCACCGATGCTTGACCTATGCAGGTTCAACCTGCAAATATGTGACTTTCAAAGACACCTTGCTGTTGCTTACTACCGCTTATTATGCTTGTCGAAGAAATCTTATTTGGCTTGGTTGGATCCTGTGAAAATATTGGGGCGGGTGTTGCACCACCTGCTGCATCTCCACCAGCTCACGCGCCGACACTGAGCGCACGCGCCCAGAGCGGACATTCTGCTGCCACCGCTTCTCCGCATCACTCATGGCCTTCTGTTGTTCTTCCATGGAGAGGGAGGACACAACGAGCTGCAAAGCACAAGCATAATCCCATAGCATACACAAACGTTAAATTTGATCAGCTGACAAGCATTATTTCAACAGTTGCTGGCAGATAGAACAGCTTGCAGATGTCTGACCTTGCATTTGAGGCTGGTAAAACTATGATACCATGCTTGATATGCAGGATTCATGGTCAAATACGGAGTTCATTTGCATCAGCATGCATGCAATACAAGATCTCATTCCACAAATGTCTATTCATTCATTGCATGATTCATCCTGTCAACATGGGCAAGGCACATATGAACCAGGAGTATCTTCACTGGCTACAGGACAAAAATATGCGATCCAACATAAACCCCCCTCATTGAGTATGAAACAGGACAGGAGCGTACCAGTCTACCAGGTGCATACAAGACATGAAACATGATGGGTATAACAGAGACATGTATATAGAAGTTGCACATAACAGTAACGTTGTGCTGCTTGACAAACATGTCCGCAGATCTGTTCCATCTCAGATACACATTAACGGAAATTACTGGTAAGGATACTCTGAATTCATGCCTCTACCCGCTAGATCTCTCTAGATAATGCTCAACAAAGGAAAGAGTTCATAACCACGAATATGCTGTTTTGATGCTGTACTCTCAAATATTGCAAGACGGCAAACATCACACGCAAATTCAATGTGGATATCCTGCCTGATGTGGAAAGTCAATTTCCGTACCAGTGATGCAGGAATACACTTCAATCAGTACATAGATATCACAGTAAGTTTCCCATGAATCATATTCACTCGTATCGACCACCAACACGTGAGGCAGACCACGCACTCCAAACTGGACACACATGTACTAGACTTCATTTCTATCACATAAGTCCTTGTTGGGAAGCAAACCTGCTTCGATGTGCGCAACATCGCGCGGCGGGGCTGGCAAGTTCTCAAAGTGCGCAGACCTTCAAGAGTCACACCAAAGTAGTCTCGCAACTCTTCAGCGATCTCGCGGAAGATATCACATTGTGCAACAATCTTTGACCACGAAATGCTCACAGGCGGTGATGTGCATAAGCAAGAGTGACATATGACCTATCACGAAAGGAGCGCAGTAGTGTTTCAGAGAGGCGTGTCAGCAAACCGCATTCACTGTTCTCTATATAATTTCGGCTCCTTACCCACATCACAGAAAAACAATCCACAGCAATGCTCAACACACTGAAAATACCGCTATCACAGCGTGCATCATGTATCGCGCTCAACGCTTTTGCTTGGCTACGACCTGTTGAAAGTTTCTGATGTGTACGAGCTTCCGCGGTGGATCATCAGTCACAACAATTAAACGTATGTGTAACGCAAATTTCACTCATGCAGAAATTTGCGATACACATTATGTATGGTTTCACAACTCCTATTCAAGACAAAGCCTGGCACACTTGCCTAGATCTTTCTGATCTCCCAAGAAACCCTTTGGAACCTTCCAGATGCCCAGCATGTGTCAGAAAACGGCCGTCACAAGCCTCCGAAAACATATAGAAGAAAGCATCACGTACCCACACGTTGGCATACATGCGCGGAAAATGGCGGAGATCTTTTTTGGAGAGACGTGTCCATGCGGTTTGCCATCACGCGTGAAGCCATCCTGTGTGCCTTGTAAGAGCAAGCTGTGTAAACGAAAGGGGCTACTGTAGTAACACGGGGGTGGGCCGGAGCGTTTCATGCCATCCATCGCCAACACTCTGCAGCAACAAAATCGCTTTGATGCAACCAATTTGGGCCAAAATCGATGCACTCGAAAACATCGGGGACGAGATCACATCGATAGAAATCGGCCGTCACCCTCATTCTGGATATTGCAATTCCTATCTGCGAATTGCACAACGCCAATCGAACAAGCAGCCAATCAACATTGCGTTCGACATCATATTCGATAACCAATTTCGGTGATCTTATCACATTTGTTTCGTCCGAATGACCGATGTATGATGTTCAAGACATTAAATTGCTCATCGAGTGGTTCAAATATAGATTCAATGGTAGCATGGCGTATTGATATGTCGTCATGGCGGTGATAGCGCGTTGTGCAACATTTCATGGATAATTATCCGCGCGCAATTTGTCACTTCCTTCACAACCCTCACTCCGAATTGTCCCTCGATCGATGCGGTATCAATGCTGCGTCTGAGGTTTGTACGGAATCCAGCAGAGGAGTCGATGGAAAGGCCGCGTTTCCAGACTAATTTTGCCATCTACTTTAGAGTGCTTATCGGTCCTCGGGGGTGTATATGCGACCATGTCCAGGACTAAGCACTCCGTAATCTTTGCTGGGTTCCCTGGTTTGAGTAATTGCCGGCCGGCACGAC
>NHOP01001152.1:0-11613 GCA_018697155.1 Pyramimonas parkeae | reverse complement strand
ATCCGCCAGATATCGTAGTGACTGCATCTGTCTCTTATACACATCTAGATGTGTATAAGAGACAGGTGTTTGGCGGGCTGGTGTGGCGTCTGCTTTAATAGGGCTTGTGATGAAGAAAGAAGAGGACGAAGCTCCCAAGATCATGTTGACCACTGCCATTCGAGATGTATGCGTGCGCAAGGCCCCCCCGGTGTTGACGATACACCTTAAGCGGTTTCATCAGGATATGCGCGGACGGCTGTCCAAGATTTCCACGCACGTGGATTTTGACGACACCTTTGAACTGGAGGTCCTTGAAGAGGTGCCGCCAGCCAAGAGCATTGCCTGGTCCAAGAAGAAGGATGAGGTAGGTTATGGGGAAAGGAGTGCTGGCAGGAGAAGGGTGAGTGATGCAGTCTGTGTTTGGAGCCCATGCAGGTGCTGGGTTTGTTCGGCTTCATGGCAATGGGGCTACAGATGTAGCTGGGCTGCGGTTGATTGTTCCCTGGATTCTTAAGCAGTCTACTAGGTATTCTTCCGATAGCAAAACTATAGAGGGAAAAGCACGGCTGTTCAAACGTGATAGTCCTGACATTTGTCTAGTTCAAATCATGCGGGTGCCGCGGGTGAGACGGTGTGGGTTTATCAAATGATACTGGGGCCTGCTGTGCATCTTTCAAGCAAGAATTGTATGTATACTTTGCTTTTTGATTGTGCAAGACTCCCGCATCCTGAAATTATTTCAAGTGCACAGAGGCAAGGTTCAAGACAACAAAGTAGTTGTGCGTTGCTGGCTTGCTCTCTGCGTGCCTATGTTGCTGTTCGCAACAGGTACTTGCCTGACATTCAGGATGTGAAGTACTTAGAAGGACAGCGATTTGTTCACAATGCAGGTTTCAAACCCGCCGTCAGCTGCAGATCAAAAGAAAGTTTTATTAAAATACCAGCTAATGGGAGTAGTCAATCACATAGGAAGTCTGCATGGGGGGCACTACGTGGCCTATGTTTGTCGTGGCCAGGGTGATGACAAAAAGTGGTTTTGCGCCAGTGATCGCCATGTTAGCCAAGTACCGTTTTCAACTGTGAGAGCATGCGATGCCTATCTACTTTTCTACACTCGCTGTGTCAAGTGAGAAAGCAGTACAGATTGCACAATCACATGGAGAGGCATTGAGAACATTGTGCCGGACCTTGATTAGCCACTGCGTAGTGTTTGGTAGCCTTTTTGAACGACCTGGCAATTCATCGCTTGTTAAAAATTCGCAAGCTGTGTCTTGTTTTCAAGGACAATCACGATAGAAGAGTGGATTGTTGTTATTGATGCTATGTAGGACACACTTCCTGCATAGGAAGGATAAAAAGGAGATGGCTTGACAGTCAGATGTATGCATGGATATCTCTATGATGTGATCTAGTCCTCAGTGCTGTACTTGTAACGCTACGAACAAGAACTCAGACAAGTAGCAGCTCTTACTTCATAGTTCTGATCCGTTTTCTCCCGACTTCATGTGTATGCCTTTTTGATGCATAAACTATGAAATCATGGAGTTGAAAGGCAGCGTTTGGGTGTTTCAGAAAGGCATACACATAGCGCATGGAGAGCTTCAGATACACCCGGGACCATATAAGTGGTCGTGTTCAGATACATCAGGGATCATGTAAGTGGTCGTGCTTCTCACGATAATTTCCAGAATTATTAGTTGCACGGCATAACAGCGCACTCTTCTCTATCATCTCGACAGTGAACTTTATTTGCGTCGTCCAGGAAGGTTACAGAAGGCTCTATCTCTAATTATTTGGTCTTTGCTACGGATTTTTGCCTTCTTGTCGATGCCACCTGCACCTGCCAGTTGTGCAAACAGCGCTTCGGTCTCCTTCTCAGCAATGACGGCATCATACCGTCCAACCAACGTGGGAGCTCGATGATTGGCCCTGAATCATCAAAAAGCGAAGGCATCAGCACAACTCTGAATGTGGAAACTCTGGCATGAAAGCTCTTTTCACGAACGATCGCAGTCGCAGATTCCAAACCGATCGTACAATCCTGAAAAATCCAAGAAACAGATTATTGTCGCATAAAAAGCTTTGCGAGCAATCTACCCATGGGTTCTGTGACAAGCAACACAACCACGCACGTGGATAGGAGAATGCCACTCCTTTTTCAGACATACCACTTCTGTTGAACGCTTGTAGGCCTGTTTGGCAATATCTTCCCATGTAGGTGATGTTTTCCTGGTATGCGGCCTGCACCAGCACCAACTTGGCCCCCGTGCGCTCTGCGTTCGCAACTCCTCATACTCTCTTTGTGGACAACAGCTCGCGCCTCGGTGTCAAGTTTAAACGTACCTCTGCTGGACGCAGTGGTCTCCGAAAGCATGTCTTGTGTGACTGGCGTTGACCCTCGGGAGGGCTGCTCTGTCCATGCCTGCATCACATGGCGGGAGATGAGTGCATCAAATCTTGAGTACGAAGCAGCGTAGGTATGACCAATCATAAGCTCATTGCTCATGATCACCTCAGGCCTACCTACAGTGCGAAAATTGTATAAATGTCATTTATGATCTGACGCGATCTCATTTTAGACAAGATTCGTTGTGCCAAAGCTTTACAGCTCTGCGGTTAAAATTGCACAGGGAAGTCCTCAATCTAGCGAGATCGATGAAATACCAGTGCTCCTGAGCATGAACACCAAATACCAGTTTCTAGCTTGTCGACGATCACCACATGTTCCCGCAACGTCGGTTGTAACCAGGTGACATAGGTTGTCCCCAGCAGCGATGTTGATTCTTAGGGCTAACAATCCGGACTTTGCCAAAACATTACTTCATCACACAGAGGTCAAATTTTAGAATGACAAAACATCTGCACTTGAGCCCGGATCGACCATCCAAACTAGACATCTTTGATCATGAGGGAATCATCGCACCCACAACGTAAACCACCATCATGATAACTTATGCACCATAATCCTAATGAATAGCAAATGCATAATTCAGGGAAACTTCCCAGTCTAAGTCACCTGAAGGCGGTTGGCCTACAGCTTGCAAAGAAAACATAGAGCACCCGTCAAGGCATGCTCCTGCATCACTTCCGTCAACCTAAAAGCAAATCAGACGACAACTCACGAAATTAGTGGGCACAATACAGCTTGGTCTCATCTCAAACTACAAAGCAACTAAGCGTCTCATCCTAGGTGGAGCACCCCAACCACCAATATCTGCGCAATTGTATAGACAAGTGGATTGTTTCTGCAGGCATGAACATGCTACGAAATACTTGTCGAATCTTCCATGACTCACCTGGAGGCGCGACCTTCTGTGGGTGGTGGCGTCAAAGTCATTCCCCCAACCAAACCTGGAACGCTCCTCTTCAAGATCAAGACATCCCGGGTCATTAAAGTTGCGGGTCACCTTTTCGAACTTCGCTTCCGTGCTGACGGGCTCGGGGCTTGGCTTCTGCATTCTCAACACACAATTCTGCTCTTGATCAAATACGCACACACAAATGCAATGGTGAGTGACCATTCAGAATGAATCAGACCTTTGAGATTCCAGCATCACTCTCGTTGGCGGAGTTGTGTCAAGAAATGAGATGCATAGGCTCAACGGACACAATGACAATTGTGGATTGCAAATCGTAGGATTGAGTACATACCGGGGTACTTCGATTAAGCCGAGATTGCCAGATAATGAATCAAGTATGCGTTTTGATTGTTTGTCATGTGATATTTGCAACACGTGGGAAATTGAATTGAGGAGAAGACTGAAAGGGAAAGAACAGCCACTGCTGATTGGAGAGCATCGCAGTCAATTGAGTTGAAGAAACCATGATCCCACTGCAATTATCAGAAGCTGAATATAGAGAAAGTTATCGCTGCACTATCTTGCGTAGAACCTTCAGCACAACACCGATTCGTCGAATTCATAGAGCGTGGCACAACTCACCCTGTGGCTTCCATCATGTCTACACTAGCAGGCTCGTTTTCAGTACAGAACAAGTCTCGGTAGTTGGCAGCCCATGGCAGATATTTGTTTGCGTTGAGATAACGTACATGATCACCGCACATGCTTTATGGTTCAACAAACAGCGCACCATCGATATGTTTGAATGGATAATGGAGACATGTTCAGGATTCCAGCAAGCACCACAACTAGTGCACGATGGCGTGCTGGGCAGAACGATGGCTGCACACCCAATGACCGTGGGGTACGATCCTGGTGGAACAGTCACTCGCCTCTACCAATGATTCATCATACATCATGCAATCTTGGGTGGGAGTAACAAAATCAGCCCGCAGGTTTACCATTCACCAAAACAACCGCCAGAAATTGGGGGTGATTCAAATTACTGTTGCCCATATACACGCCAGCATCCGACTGTAAATGATACAGACAAGGAGTTTGTTTCATGGGTTTTCACGGGTCAGCACTATCTGGATGCACATGGTGAGATACGTTCTTCTTGGACCACGAAATCTGTGTGTGGACACGATACACGGATTTCAAAGGTTACCCTGTGCAACAACAGAACTTAGCGTGCGATTCTGCTAACACGGCTCCCCCGCCCTTGTGACAATGGTCATGTACCCATACACAGACAAACATATGTATATGTATATATAATGGGACTTGACCCCTACCAGCAGGGCAGGAACCCCCATCAGCTCATCACACAACAGTGTATAAATATAACGAGCATCGAACACCCTGACACATGTCCGCAACAGCAGAATTCTCCCATCGTAACGATGATAATGAACCAACTTCAGTTTGCTTTACATGGCTGGATTTATGAATTTAGGAGCGACTGCACTTGCTTCAGGCACGAGGACGGTAGGCTGGATGGTGGGCGGCGCTTGCGTGCGAATGACCTGTGGGTTAGCACCTCCAGCACTGAGATGGTGGCCTCCCAACAGACAGTGCTGACCTCCGTAATGACGAGGACGCACCACGTGCACCTGCACCAGGTGCGTGCAAAACCAGCAGGTGTACAAACTACCGTTCAACAGCAGACACACGTCGGCACTAGGCCTGATGCAGAGAGATACAGGTAAGGTCTGCAATTGCTCACGGCGGGCAGCATTTTTGGGATATCAGTTTGGGGTTGTGTATCTCCCTACATGACTGCTGCTTTGCTCGAACTCAAAGTCCATCAAATGTAAAATGAGAGCTTGAATTCCAAGACATCGCTTCGCTGGGAGAAACCAGAGTGTGCACCGCATGTACCTGCTGCTTTTGACTGGTGGTCTGCGAGGGCTTGCCTGAAGCTGGCTTGCTTGCAGGGCTAGCGCGGCTGGGAAGATGGTGGCTGCGTACGTCGCGACGGTGCATGGGGGCAGCGGGGCTTGCCTCCGCCAGCAGATCCTTCCGCCTCTGGGACTTTTTCTCCTTCACCTGCAGCACCCACATCCAGCTGGCTTGACGGTTGTGTATCTGTACATGCATACAGGGGATGCCAGTATATACATAAATGGGGACATAACCCTCACCAAAAGGGCATGGAGCCATGTCTGCTGAATCGTGCTCCATATTCGATTGCTGTATAGTGTAACCTTCAAAATTCGTGTATCGTATCAACACACAGATTTGTGTGGTCCAAGGAGAACGTATCTCACCATCTGTATCCAGATAGTGCCGACCCGTGAAAATCCATATGAAACGAACTGCCAGTCTGTATCATATATACTCGGTTGCCGGCATATACACGTACAGGGACATGCCCCTTGCCTAGAGAGCGGGGCAGCATGTCAATAAAAACTTGTGCTTACTTCTATCGCTGTTCGAACTTCACCTTCAAAACCCGTGTATCAGGTCCAAACACATGTGGTAGGATCCAAGGAGAAGACATCATATCAGCCCTTGTGGAATGGTCTACTGATCTGTGCACTTCCACAAAAAATAAGCACCTTGTTTGCTTCTTCAATATCCGGCCGGATTCAAGGATATTCACGGCATCAAAAAGGTGGTGTGAGCGTGCAAACAAAAACTCTGACGAATAAAATGCAAAATGGATTAACCAGATATGACACAGTCTCAGTGCGTGGACGCCAGACCTATGGACGCAACGCCACTTGAGTCTTACTCAATAATTGCTACTATCGGGATAAGGCTACCATCCCTTCGAACAAGCAAATTCAATATAAAGTATTGGTTTTAATCAAAATACGATGATAAGATTAGCAACCATAGAGCAGAACCATGACAGCTCCTTGAAACACCTGTGCACCCCAGATGCATAAACAAAACAGTCAAATTTGAAATGTGTTGCGCTGATTATAACCATTCAAAACATACTTATTTGATAGAAGTATCATGAATGCAAATAACTTTTGGAGATGGTAATTGGTCTGGAGGATGGCCCGTACCTGCCAAACACACTTGGGTTGTTTGTTCTATTGAACAAAACACAGGCAGTTCTCTCAAGGTATGCTCCTATGGGTGAGTTCTTGAGGCATGGACCGAGAACATGCGAGTAAAGTATCCGACTGAATATGAATAAAATACACAAAGAGTTTGTACAATACGGATTATCATCGATCGGCGGACCATCCTGATCGGGATGGAGGAGAACACATTTTCCTTGGATCACGTAACATGGGTTTCGGCATGATAAACCGGTGTTGAACCCTGTGCAACAATAGAACTTAGCGCGCGATTCTGCAGACATGGCTCCCCGCCCTGTTGGTTAGGGTCATGTCCCTATATGAGCAGAGGTTCACATCCCACAACACGTCTCACCAAGGATATATTAATGCACATGGGTGAGCGGGTTGAGCCTTCTGCGCATGGGAACGCAGGTTGAACACCTAATACAAATCACTAGATAAACAGAAAAAAAAACCTCTCAGGGCTTGAGATATTGTCAATGTGTGTTCTTACTGTCCACACGACTATCAGCATAACACGACAGCTTTCAGGAGTGTCGATCCGCCAGATATCGTAGTGACTGCATACATGTTTGGAGAGAATACTCCCCAAGTTAAGCGGAACTGCCAGCCACCCTGGCCCTTGACAAAGCAGATGCTGAGGCAAAAAAATCTTATCTATTGTCAGAATCAGAGCTCAGTATCTGCCATGGAACAAGCTGATGCCCAAGAATGTAGTTTCACACTCCTGTAAGTATTGCCATACGTCTTTATATGATACATAAACAGAATAAACACCTGCTTCAAAAGCTACCTGCAAGGCGAGCGCTCTTTGAAGTTCACGGTTGGAGTCTTGCTGGCGCTGCACCAAAGCCGAGCGATACGCTACAGATCTGCACGTCAAACCGGTTCTGATAACAACTGTAAACAGCACTCAGTGAGCTTCACACACTGTCGCGCGCAACCAAGTGATCCTCATTATTGTTGTACCGTGGTTCAAGGTTCTCTGTGCCCAGTTCACGGCTAGACGTGCGCTTTGATTGCGTCACGCCAGCGTGTGTAGATATGGTTTCTGTCAGAACAAGATTCAATGGTTCATTTTGAATACCACAATCATGTTGCAGTGCACTGCATTCCGCACAGGTGTGTCTTCGAGCACATGGGTTGCCAGTGCAACCTGTAAATTAGCTAGGTAGTGTCCATCGTCCACAGGTCGCAGCGCTGGTGACGGGGGTTACCACTTGTGCTCAAACCCACACTATCACCAGTAGGGTCATATCAGTTTGTCTGGAGATGATGACGGCAAAGCGTAACAATTCAAGTGGGGGCGCACTGTTTAGCATCGTGCTCTCGGAAGTTCCAAGCTGCCTCTTTGTCTTGCAGTTGCTGCTGCGTGCGTCTCTCGGACACCTGCCGCACCTGAGGGCGCCGCCATGATAGATTCAGAAGGAGTTGTTGAGATTGAAGAAGCTGACACAGGTAAAACTACATGTACAACGCAGCTCGTCTCAGGTGCCGCAATCGTCACAGCACACAAAAAAAACGTCTCCAACGGATTGAAAGAGATTTTCATGTAGCAAAGCACCATATGTTAGTTCATTACAAATCCACCCTGGAATACACCATATGAAGGTAGCCAAACACAGACACAAAGTACATGTGCAGTGCCATGCATTGTTGTATGAGTGTTTATATGCACTGAATCCATTATACAAATCTCACTGTATAAAGGCTACAACGGTGATTGCTGGTTTCAAGGTGGTTAACGTACAAAGCCACAGCTCCTGATCCTATCTTCGTACAATGGTAAATCCCGATAGAGTTGCACCTTCAACACGAAAGATGTTGATTGCCATGTCAACATGGTATTATCATTTCTCCACACGTCAAATGATATTCTTGTGCATACACATGTATCTTCCAATATTCTTGTGCATACATTGCACAACTTGAGGCGAACATACACACTTGAATGTATATGCATACCGCGTAGTATAGTTTGTTTTTCGACTGAAAGATTCATGGGAGTAAGTTTCATGTGATGAGTACACATCGTACTTGATGTTACATCAGGCGAATCTTGTGGTCATGGCTCTTGCAAATACGTGCATTGTAATCAATAGCAAAATACCTGTTCTGCAAGGGTCCGGGGGATGGTACTGGGCTTGCTGTACTGAGGCTCGCATGCACGTGGCAAAGGCTGCCCTCGAGGAATGTTCCCCTGGAACACATCGCATATCACACCTAGTCATTTCAAAACAAATCGGGATTGCAGGCATATATGCAAGTCCTGCCTTACAACGGGGGAAACAATCCCAGTCAATGCTGGAACAAGAAAGAGTGTGAACACTTACATTTGGAGCTATCTCTGCTCCAGTAGCCCAATGTACGGCAGCACCCACCTGAGGATATCCATCCTTCACACCGTCAATTAAATTTTGGATGAATACACTTCGATTAGTACCACGCTGTGAATCGGGTACAACAGAAACAGCAGCCCAGAAAATCACTCATGTACAGAAACATGGTTTACGTTTCAGTGGCCCATGATGATTGAGGGCCAGAGAATGCTTGACGAAACTCCGTAATCAACATAAGTGACACACGGACAAGCAGAATGACTCATACTCAGCGTGCTATGGCACGCTCTTCACGTATTGCACATGAACGTGAGTCGCCTAAAGAGTTGACCACTGCAACTCTCAGGACACTCGAAGAGCTAGTGAAGAATTGGAGCGTACCCCGCCTCTGTGAAAGGGCAAACACTCAGCTGGCGAATTGGATGGCATGCCGTATCTTTCCACTGTCGTACTGTGCAATGTTGCTCAACTTGAAAACGCGCGTGTGCTCGCACACAAGGTACTGAAGAGCGTGCAAGGCATATTCGTGCGGTGGGTCGGGCCTAAGCTGGAATCATGGTGCATACTGGAATTGGACCTGTGTTTTACCGAGTCGTTTCTCTCCGATATGGACATCATATGAATACAATGTACAATTTATTGCATATGAATGAGACGCATATGATGAATGTACACCGTATTCATCCCATTTCATTTTTTCTTTCCTCACTAGAAAGACAGAAATCATCGGTTTGTCCTCTTCGGATCACTATTTCGGTTTATGGATGGTTGCGAAAACTAAAATACAGCAACAGCCCACCGTCCAATACGATCCACAGGTGGATGTTGAGGCCGGATTGCAGTCTTCACTGAACACCATCAAAGGTTCCCTTTCTTGCACACTTACGTTGCCGCGACAGCGGAGCGAGATGTACGCATTTCATCGATTTCAAAGATTGGAGTAGCTAGCGCACATTCCTGTGCATCATATGGTTGGTACACGCTGTGGAGTGATGTCTTTGGAGGATTGCAGAAGATATCATTGAACTTTCGTGGTGCAGCACCTATAGGGCGAGACTTTAGTGGTTCAAGATTGCGCAAAATCCTTTATTAATTCGCTATATTCCTGCCGATGGCCACAACCTATTTCAATCATTCATGCGGTATGCTCTGCCACTGTATCATATGATACAATACATGTCACGATCAATCCATTTGGGGTTGATAATATGTATTCCAACGACTCCATTAATTGATACGTGTTCTGCGCTACATATATGTATGTATAAGTATACATGTAAGCAGAAATGTTTGTAGATAGCGCAGAATCCTCTATACATGCGTTTTCCCACCAACGTGATCGTGCTTGCTCTCTCCTTCATTTAAGTTTCCTTGATCAACAATTTTCAGCTTCTGCACAGCCAGATGTTGACACTTCAAGCATCGATATCAAATGATCCACCCCTGAAACATGTCATGAATACATGTATTACCCGATCAATCGATCTCGAGTTCACCGATGTCGATAGCGCACAATATTGGATTAATCTGTGTTTTCACCTGAGTGATAAAGATGACCCATCATCCAAGTTTCCGTGTACGAAACGAACTTGCGCCTGTTGGCAACGCGCGCGTCACCACTATTTTTGGGTTCCTCGACGAAGGTGAAGATCTGTGACTTGCGCACGTTTCACGTCGCGGTACGTACATCGCATTAATCGTATATACAGGTCGATCAAGCTGAACATGGCCGACGAAGATGCAGTGGACATGGACCCTCCTGAGGTGGAGGAGAGTACTGAAGGGGACGGGGAGCCGAAAAAGGATGCCGAGTTAGAACATGAACCCCTAGTTGAGGAAGAAAAGGTCGAGTATGAGCACGACACCAAATATACCGACTTTACGTTATTGCAGGTAATCGTGCTGGGATGTAGCACAATGGATGATGGCAAGTCACCATTCGTGATTGTTCGACGCACGGCGGCATAGTATCAAGCGGGTTCTCCGAGCTGTTTCGATTGGAGATGGGGGCAGAGCGTATCCTGCCGGGATTTATTCGTAGACATGTAGGATTCGTATCATCTTCCTTGTATTGTTTCATAGTTCCTGTAAGGATTTCGGCCGATACATGTGGTTACTGATGAGAATGTTCAAATACAGAAGTAATCGCACATTGATGGCAATTTTAGGGGAGCAGCAGTCTACATGGTTTGTTGCTTATTTGCTCACGCATGTTCTAATGTGATAGTTTTCACGTGCATGCCATATGACAAGCTGCTGCCAATTAGTGCGAGATATGCAATTCATCAATTGTTCCGTTGTTGTGTTCGGCCCACAATTCGGTCATGAATTTCCCTCACATAATTCACAACAATAGGGCAAGCACTAAATTTGGATTATTTCGGTGCAAGACAATATAATCTAGCTGCAAGACGTGTATGAATTGCCACAGCATCTGTTGATGAAGTGTGATTAATGCCAGGACAACAGATGGATGTTGTGTATGTCCACTGTTGACAGAGCCTGGAACTGACACTACACTCATCTGCCAGCAGCTAAATTATAATCGACTTTGTACGCAACTGATAAGTTTTCAGTACTGCCCTTGTTGACTTGGATAAGCATATGAAAGGACACGGGGGTGTAATTCATCATTTCATGAACGCAAACCGACACCGCAAGCTTGATCTAGAAGATTGGTTCAGATTACATATCCGATAGACCTGTTCCGGAAACTTACTTGAAGCCTTCAATGGCAAGCATATTACCAACCACTTTCTTTGACAATCGCAATCCAGGGCAGTGCATGAATATCTACACGCTTTTGGCGAGCAGACAGACAGATGAAGGCAGACAACACCGTTGATTTGTCCCCATCACCACTAGATCAACAGTTTTGTTCGCATCGCTTGTCTGCTCAAACACACTTAG
>NHOP01001151.1:0-11615 GCA_018697155.1 Pyramimonas parkeae | reverse complement strand
CCATGCTGCGTTAAGAATCAGATCGCTCTCCCAGACGGTGCGTGATTCTTGATCCCTTGCACCCTATCGGTGATGCTTGCACCTGCACAATACGCATGCAGTCGAACAGATTGGCCACAGCGAGGGTGGGCTTGTCCTTCACAAACTCCACCTGCTCTGTCACCTCTGAGAGCGTGGTGCCAGACTTCAGCACCATGGTGCTGTCGAGCATGCTCAGAATCAGGTACTCGTGCAGCGGCGCCCCCTCCAGCTCGCTCATCCCCGCCCCGGGGCTCTGGTGGTGCACCGCCCACACGCCCTGCGCAACGCCAGCACCGTGCCAACTAACCGGCATCATCGTGCAAATCATGGATACAACAAAGCTGTTGAGCACATAAGTCTCGCATGTCTTGCAACTGGCCACAAGCGCCACCGGATATGGGCGCAGATCAAATACAACCAATGTATAACAAGGGAATGGAAAATACGACTGTTGGACTGTGTGCACTGTTGGGACAACTTGGTTGCTTGAGTTGAAACAACGAAGAGAAAAAAAGATTTCAGTCGCTGTTGCAAAATCATACTCAAGCAATCATGGATGATCTGAGACGATGGAGCCCATGGTACGCTACAGCACCATCACTGGGAAGCGAGCTGAAACCTCTTCTAAGGTCTCAAAACTAAGCCCTCAATTTGCTGTGACCAAAGTACAACACGTGCTGCAGATCCATGCCAGCAGCTCGAGCGCTGGAACAAATCTTCCGCAAAACTCTTCAACGTACAGTTTTCCATAAAATTTCTGGCCAGGGCGCAACACGAGTGTTGTGGTGGTAATCTACTATGTGAACATTGCAAATCGGCAAACTCAACAGCCAGTCGCAATAGAGCGATGACTCGTCACTCCACATGTCTGATGATGCATCCTCTTATGACGCAACAGCCCACCACACCGGGATCGTACCCGCAACCAAGTCATGGTCAACAAATGACCATTTACCCAGCCGAGGCATCCGACTCGCGTTGGGAAACGTTTAGTACTACAACATTGTATCAAGAGCTGTGTGTGGCCTGCACGGTCCTATGGCGAACTTTTGAGCTCTCAAACAACATCGCTGATATACAAGTAGACCTTTTTGAAGACAGAGGCTGATATGTTTGAGGACTTTCACGACGAGACGGGGCAAGGGTGTTTCAATCCAACAGCTCACTTGTAGTTGTATGCATTCGGAGTCATGGCACGGCACCTGGTGCCTACGATAGTACTTAAGGCACAGTTTCGACGCCGCAAGCAACAGCCCATAAACAGAGACACGAGACGCACAACGCACAGCCGTACAGCCGTACAGCGCGCGAGAAAGGTTTTTGTGGTGCCAGGGAATCGCGCCTGCACGCCCGGCAGCTCCACCTCTCGGATTACGTCCGGGAATACTCCCCCTTGCAGCACGGCCAGCCCGCCGTTCTTGCCGTGCCCGGCAGCCACCACGATCTCGGTGGGCGCACTGCCTGCCTCCTGCGCGTCTCCCACCGTCAGGTCTCGCACCGGCCCGATGCCTGCAAAGCTATCCAGCACCGTGAGCTCATACTGGCGGGGCCCGGCTCCGATGGGGAGGGAGGGGGCGCTCAGGACTGGCTTGCTCATAGTCTCTGCTCGTGCATCCCCATCCGCCAGCTGAGACGGCGGTTTGGCGGTGCCGTTGGTGCTGGGTGCGCTGGAGTAGAGCATATCGTGCAGCTCATCTTCCTCGTCCTCCTCCACCTCCTCCAGAGAGGCCCCGACGCGCACCTCCCCACGCGCACGCTTGGCCGCCGGCGCCTCCTGGGGGGTGGTGCACTCACTGTTGCGCACGTGCTGGAGCAGCAACGAGGCGGGCCGGCGTTCACGGAACCGGATGAGAAGTGAGTCCCCCACGCAGCTTCCCAGGAAGAAGCACGAGGTCCCGAGGCCGCAAACGGCTGAAGACAACACTGAGGAACCCACGCGGTTCAAGGAGAGGCTTGTCACCGCATGGCCTGCGAAAGAAGGTAACAGGGGATTGAGGAAGAACAATGAGGGGGTATGCACGGCGTCAAAATATGTATGAGTGGTACGACAGGCGGCGTGTTTGGCCGGCAGACAGAAAGCGCGAGACAGAACTCAAAAAAGAGACCCCCTTCAATCAGAAACAGGGTCAGGCTGGAGGCGCTTTCCTGATGAACAGACATTGCTGGATGGCAGCAACTGCACACACGAATTGAACAAGCTCACGAGATTTTCCTCACCTAACAACAAAGAATGCCTGATATTCACATTGGCCGAGAAAAGTGGAGGGCAACAGAAGTGATTCCAGTCGTTGCTGGGGGACAGAAAACCAGCACAAAGCTACACAAGGATGGATGTACAAAAAGGCATGAAAGAGACAGCGCAGCGCGTTCGACTTGGCGAACACAACCGTGATCCAATCTGTGTTGCAATGGAGGCTAGGAGCCTGAGCGCAATTCCTTGCTCGATTTACAGAAGCAACGGGTTCATGGATCAATAGTCTCAGAATGCCATGGCCATCAACGCAATCACGGACTTCGAGTGTTTGGTGTACCTTGTCTTTGCGGAGTATACCATGGGGTCTGGGCGCGTAAGGGCGCTGGCAAGCTACAGTTTGTTCGGTATGGTTGGTGCAATGCGACCCAAAAACAGATGACTCCCGAGAACAGTGGTTTTAGTGCTTGTGCATGAGCTTGGTTCCGAGTGCGCACCATCCCACAACAAAGACAGCACAAGCAAAACGCCCGACTTGGTGGAGATGGCCAGGGAGTCCGGGCACAGCCAATCGCTCCTGCTCGCGTCCAGCGCCGCCGTCAAGCGCGCGCGGCAGCTAGTGCCGCCTCCCTCCACCGCTGCCGACGCCGGAGCCGCAATGGCGGCGCGCATACTTGCCTCCTCACCCTCCACGCCCTCCAGCTTGTCTCCGCCCTGGGCCAAGTTGGTGGTGGCCAGCACGAGCGAACATCCCTGCGCCACCGAGGCCCACACCCTCCGCCAATGCCGATGCTACTTTGGAGTGTTGACCCACACCAACAAAGTTCAAGTAGAAAGCAGGATCTATTTCTCGAATGAGTCGGAGGTCGCCCACATGTCGAGCATCAAGAAGTTGGCCAAGATATTCACAGCGCACTTAGAGATTGCCTCCATCCTTCCACTCGACAATCGAGACGTCCACAAAGATCTTGAACAAATCAATTGGAAAAGGGAAGGAAGGTGCGGGGTGGTCTTGCCGACAGTGGGGGCGAACCAAGCCGGCTCACCTGGTTGTAGTAGAGCACAGCGTTGGCGCAAATGACGACGACGCCACCGATGGGTTGGGGCACGGGCTGCACCTTGAAAGCGTCCGAGGGGAGGTGATCCACAGACCACAGCACTGGGTGCCTGCGCAGCTGCAGGTTGAGACTGTGCACGCTCAGCCGGTAGGTGTCGCGACGAATGGCCAGTCGGGCGGACCACGTGGGCTCCGCCTCATGAAGCACCACCAGCGCCGGCTCCGCATAGCCTGGCAACAGTGGGGAAGCAAGAAGAGTGATAATCATGTCGAAAACCATGACACGCTATCCAAGGTAAGTCCTCGTCCACAACATCTATTGTGACCATCCAGAAAATCGCACTCACTCTGCTGAGTCCCGAAATTGCAGGAAAAACACATGACGTGTGCCAACCATACCAGCCGCAGGCAGAACATGCAGTGAGGGACAACTCCGCCTTCCGACGGTGCTGAGTGTAGCCGCAAGATAAGATAGGGCCGCAGTCTAAATGATTGAAGCACAAGGGCCGCACCCCAAGGCACTGAGTTTGCACGATGACGTACTGCCTCAGCGATTTACACTTCCTGCCTGAGGATAGGGAAGAGCGACTCTCGTGGCTGGGGTCCAGCCCTTGCATGGGCGGTGGCATGGTTCAAACCCCGAATCAACCCCGCGTGTGCGGGTTCACTATCATTCACTATCATTGTTATTGTGCGACCCGACGTGCAGTGGGCACGGAATGCACGTAGTAACTGGGCGGTTATTGGCTCCACAACTGGACAGGTACTGGCTGCCGCCACCTACAGCTAAAGTTCACGCCGCTGTCCTCCGGGACACTTCTCTGCAAACAAGCCTCCTCACACCAGGAAAACTGTGACCCGCTGTACAGATGAAAATTTCAAACAAATGGGCTGACATACAACGATCACGAGCGTTCAGTCCAAGCCTCCGTGCTCCAAGCAAAGCCCTTCCACAGACCCAAACCGTGCAACACTGAGAGATCCAGATTTGAACCCATAGGAGGCAAAACTCGATGCCAAGCGCACCGCCTGACTGGTACAGTCTGGTTCCTCTGGGCACCTTCAAAAATTGCAGATGCTGCAATATAGTATGAGTTCCTGGTAAACAACGAGACCATGGCACATGTCTTCGTCGTGAAGAGCACTTCGCGGAGGTGCTGTATAAAAGCCAGAGACTGCAACGCAAGATTCTATCTATATCCTAGTTTGCATTAGGCCGATCACCCACCATGCATGAAGGCGGCGTCCACCACTCGCTGCACTCCTAAGAGATGGAGCTCGAGGCAGTAGGATTTTGCAATGCATGCCGCGCCCGCCCCCCCCGTTGCCGCCTCCAGCAATGCAATGCTTGAAGTGGGCAGCAGCACCCCCGCGCACCGCCCCTGCCAGCATGGACGCCAAGTGAGCAGCCGATGATCGCGTGCAGTACATGCAATCATCAGGGAGCTTATAGTACAAAAATCATGCAGCTCTGCACGCGGAGTGCACCGAGGAGACTTGAACATATGTCCGTGATCATTAAAAGCCATTGCAAAGTTACGGGTTTAAATTGACACTTGGATTTGGGCGGCGGCCTTATCGCCCTGGATGAAAAACTGACTATTTGATGAGGTACACTCTGACAATCTGCGAGAAGTGGACCAGTTTTGGGGCTTGGTACACAAGTCGCACTTGCTGCATCCAAGCGCGCGCACGCTGCAGGTTTTGGCCTGGAAAGAAACATTTGTTGCCGAAACAAGTGCATGAACTGCTAGTGGCTTGAAATTGTGTGCCTTACTATCCTAAAAAGCATTCAAGCCGGAAAAACAGAATTTCGTAGTGAATGCCTGGGCCGTGATTCTCAACCTTGAATGATTCCATGCTACACAATGAAAAGAGACCATGCTGTAAAACCGGATATGAATGGGGCACTGTGTATCCTAGATGGCTCGCCAGAGTGGCCGCTGATGTATTTTAGGCTAAGTTGGCACTTCCTCCCTACTTTGAGTGGGAATGTACATGTTCAGGTACAGTGCCAAAGCCGTACCAAGTGAGAGTGAGAGATCCCACATGCGCATGCGTTGGTTTGAGCAAAAGCCCCTTACTGGACAAACTGGTGCATTCCATCCAAAGGAAGGCGCTGCAGTCAACTCTTCTGCCGACGCTCGTTAAACAGAGGGGGCATATTGTGACAGGGTATGGAGACAAGATAATGATGCAGAGGAAGTGCGCAACTTGGATGTGTACGCACACACACACAATCGCGCACAGGCCCAACAAACTTGCAAGGCACGCGTGACAAAATGTTGTCGCTTGCAGCGTTCACTGGGCTCGAACATGTTGCATGCAAAGACGCAGACCGGACCGGGTTCTTCACCAGGAGCTCCAATCAACAGCTCGAAAACAAAAACGATGGGATCATGATACTCGGTTATTCAAAAACTTCAGTTCAGAGGCAAGCCTGTGATCGCGATTGTTCCCAAACCCATCTTTCCCGTTTTCAGTGGTATCGAGGTAGTTCTTGCGACCATGGCCAATGGAAAACACTGCAAATCAGAAAAAATATTCTGGCTGGAGCACTCGCTTTCTCTTGCCGGCGATTCAAACGATGCCTGAACTGCATGTACTTGAAAGGCCCCATCATGACAAAGATGCGTCAAACAGTCAAAAAACATCAAAGCACATTGAAAAATCCAACCAACCAACAAACAACCAACAAATCGCGAATAATGATACTCACATCCACAGTATCAACACCTTATGAAGGACGTAAACCGAGCCCTCAGGATTCCGGAATCAAACAACCAGCCCACCAGCGTCGGGCCTAGCGCCACTGTACCCCTCGTTGCACGACTGCAGGTTGCAGGCGTCATGTTGGCTGCTTGGTTCCACCAGTCTGTACGCCAATCCTGCAGCGGAGGGGGCTCCGCACCAGGGGGTCGGCGATGACGTGCGGCGCGAGCAGCGGGCGGAGGGGCGCGTGGAGGAGCCCCACTCCGGCAACAACGTTCTCGTAGGCGTGCAGGGAGGAAGTGCGCAGCGCCCACCGCGCACGGTCAAACTCCACAACCGCCAGCTTGGCCTCAGGCACCGCCAGGAGGAGGGCGTCCCGCTGCGCGGCGTCGCCCCTGTATGAGGAAAAATCAAAACAGGCATGCTTGAGCTGCAACGCCGGCCAGGCCGATCCAACACGGAGCCACGCTGTGACCTCATGCCGAATCTGCAGCAACAGCTGCGGCGGGATCTGGACTAGAAGAAACACGGACATAGAGCAGGATTCCTCTCGGACGGCATACAATGTATTGCAAACAACGTCATGATTCATGAGGCGTGTCGGGTGGTAATGAGGGAGAACGACCCCGGCAGAAACACCACCATCTTGAACTTGAGAGCCCCATCCCCTGAGGGCTCGCTTGCTACGGATGAGCGTGTTCGACCAACACGAGTCGAAAAGGCATTGGAAATTGAGTCGCAAGAATTGAATTGGCAGAACGGCCGTGCCTCGTAGGATCAAAGGCTCAAGAATTGCAAGGACTGGGATCTGCGTTGCCGACAGTGTGTTGCCCGCCATGGTACTTGACTGGGCAGGACTTTTTGAAATCGACCTGCCCAGCCAGCGCACCTGACCATACGAGATTGTGTTACAAATGGTGTTCCCTGCTGTTGAATCCGCTCTTTCCCTTGTAGGATAAAAAACGCTGATCCATCGATGAACCCCCCACACAACCAACATGCGCTGCAGACTTTCATGAGGATTGTGTGACAACAGGGCATTTGCCGAAGTGCAATACAAATTAAGACGGGCGAGAACGACGGACGCTTGAGAGACGAGGTGCTCATACACTCGAGCACGCGCATATCTGTGTGTTCCTCCCTCAACTGTTCGCTGGTCCGTTGAGAGTTGAGCTCCAACAAGGCGGGTCTACCAGGGACCTTGAACTCCTCTTCAGGTCCAGCCATACGCAAGTGGCAAAAGGGCAGATATGACAAGCGTCGTCATGAGGACAACGAGCTGAAATGGACTGCATGAAATGGATGGATCGCGAAGCTTGTTGAGTGGGTTTGCTTACATTTTGTCATGCTTGGATGACAGTCGTTGCGCAGTATGTATAGCAGTGACGTCATCGAAAGATGCCGGATGGGGGAGAGATTTACATGCCCTGAAGACTCATCGTGATCTGTAATTGATTGTCCCGACAGTGGAAAGACTGACTTTGTGGGAGGATGTGGGAAAGATATCAGGCCCTGCAACATACAATGTTCTCCGACGAGTGACGTCAACATGAATGCAAAAGGATTTGGATTTCAAAACATCCACAATTTAATTGGATCAGCAGCAGCTGCAAGAGACAGTGAATGAAGTTTCAGAGCATGGATCTTCAAGGAAGCATCCCTCGGAATAATTGGTTCAAGCACATACTCAGTCTGTGCCACAGAACACGCCATGCCAGAACTACTTGATAGTTTGTAGGCCCGCATGCGCGGCGTAATCGACATTGCAGGAGATGATATTGAAACATGTGTGGAAATCCATGGAGAGACACTAAGAGAAATCCAGTAGACAACTCGATGAGGCACATCCAAACATACACAAACAAACACAAGCGATTCCCGCAAATTTTGCATGGGAAGACTCATTCCAGACTTGGACCATGCCCTTGCAATATGTTGTATCTGTTCTTTTATTCAAAGATATTGCAAAGATAGCGTCGAATCTTGGGCGGCTTAGGAGTCTGCTGGTTCTTGTCTGCAGCCAGAAAACTTCTACGCAACTGATGCACAACAATCGACGCGAAAGAAAGAAACGAAAAGAAAATAGGAAACGCGGACATTGATTGTGCAATGGTGACATTGTGCACATTCGAAGCCTCTGTCACGTACACATGTGAAAATGAAAAATCACACTTCTAACGAATTCACAATAAGGACTGGAAATGATTGGACACGGTATGTTCCTCATTCTTCTGGTCGCAGCAGGATGAGAAAAGCATGATGATGTTGCATGCGGTCATAAAGAATGACGTTTGATAACGCAAAGTGGGCTGGCCGCTCCCATCTGTTCTTATTGTTCTCTCTCAAGTGTTCTTACACGATCAACCCTACCTTGTTGAGCAATTGTTCACATAATGTGTACATTGATAAGGCAGCATCATGTCTTCATCTACAGGTTGATCAAGGCGGCAATCGACATGCCAAACGTCTGCTGCAGCCAAGCAGTATGTCTGTCTTGGTCATTCTGGGGGTATAGCATCTTCGCGGTCGTAGTTCCCAGAGGCAATAACATGACCATCGGTTCGTAGGATTCCCTGATTTGGATTCCACGGAAATGGCTATTGTGAACATTCTTCCACTTTTCTCACCTGCGCTTCAAAACGGCCACGCTTGCAACCGAACCATGCAAAGGGAATGACCCAACTAGCTCCAGCTTGGTCTGATCCGCAGCCCCCGCCGCTGCTCCTCCTCCAGATTTGGATTCACGAGGAGCCCAGATTTCCAAAAGTGCTTCTTTCACCAACACAAGGTCTGGCGGTTTACTGCCGCCTGCTGAATGTGTTAAGTTTGCGCTTACACAATGTTCCACCCCTGTAGGTGCATGTAGCTGCTTGAATATACTGAAACTCATGACCTTCAGTTATGAATCGAAAATTGATGATACAAAAGTATCGATGCCTGGGTTCCAGGTGATGTTTGTAGGTATGATCAGCAGAGATGGAGGTGAACGCTCGTTGTGGCCTGCCTGATCAAACCGTGCAGAATTCGCAAAACGAGAAGAACATAAGGCGTATCATCACGAGGCGATCATGCTCACGCTACGGATTTTGCGATATGTGGCACCGGCATGACTAAAGTAGACTCACCCGCTTTCCGGGTCTTGGGCCCGCGTGAGGAGGGTTGAGGGTTGTGGGGTAGAACATGCTTGCGTGCGTGCGTTCGGAGAGATTGGCTAGGCGGTATGGGGAGAGCCAATTGGAGGTGGATGGACGATATAATGCGAAGGAAGACAAAATGAATACCGCCTAAAGACTGGTGGTTCCAGAGGTTTTTTTCGTTTAGTGTATACAACGATCTGGATCCCATCAGGGTGGACTGGTGGTATTGGAATCTCAGCAGGGAGGCACAGGGGAATCAAGCACCCAATTTTGAATATGAAGGCAGATGTATAGATGATTTTGGGGAAGGTGTACGGGATCATCCAAACCAAGAGATCGAAAGCGTATTCATCGGAAACTGGGACAAAAGCGCACCACAATCACGATTGTGCAACAATCGCGCTTCTTCCATGGCGAAGGGTCAGTCGAATTGGCCGTACACGGTAGGTACTCCAGGTTGATGCCACCGCAAACGGGCAGCTGCGAGGAAGACCCTCTGGATTCACCCAAGTCGGGCTAGGAAGTATCGAGAGTCTCAACCAAAAAAGAACCCAGGGAGGTAGCGCCCAAGTTGTTGAAATTTGAACGCAGATATCCAGATATCTTTATTCAGATATCCATGTGAATAATGAGATCATATACGGGATCATCCCAAATCCGGGATCGAAGGCGCTTTAACAGGTACCGGCACAGGGATGCAACGAATCACCAATGTGCTTATCGCAGCGTATGGCGCCACCGAATGATCGATCCTTCGAGCGCTTTCAAGTGCAGGCGCTCGAACCTACCCCGCTACCGCGCCACATCCCCTGCTGCTTGCTCGAGCAAGCACACACCTATTGAAGCTTGCAGCATCATTTTTGCAAGGTCTTGGTCAACCCTTACATCATGAGTCAGATCGCAGAATCAAAGCCCACAGTGGGGGAGGGGCAACTAGCAGACATGCATCGCAAGTACAGGATTATGGAAGGCAACCGAAAGAACTATTCCGAAGACTCACAGATGATTATCCGGCGACAACGCACGACGATTGACAAGCTCAAGGCAGATACTAGTTCGTTGAAAAATGAGCTAGCTCGATATGGAAAAGAGGCCGCCATGCTCACTAGCAAAGCTACAGCTCGCATGACTCAGTATCAGGACGAAGTTGACCGCTACTCCCGCAATATCGAGCTCGAGCGACGTTGTCTTGAGGTTCGCAAATTGTGTTTCTGGTCCAATAGTTTCTCGTCGCAATGATTGCGACTTATTTTGACGCAAATGATACGTTTTCCCCTCATTTAGCATTGTTTTGAGATGGACTAAGTTTGCAGTTGCACCTGGCTGAGTGCCTGAAGTGCCCACCTCTTCCGAGTCTACGACCGTGGGTCTCTTGGAGTCAGTGTTGGACCGCCTGCGTCTGCGTCGTCGCATTGATTTATAACTTTGCCGAAGAATTTAATCACGCCGTACCCCTTCAATATTTTTTTTTCGTGTGGGATGGACGCAATCGAATCTGACAACACATTTCCTCGAATTTTTACCACTTCAAGTGCGTGTTGGTCAACACCTGCTCTTGCCCAGGGCAGCATGAGTTCTTTGGAGTGGTGTTGGCTTCAGGAGCTCGAGAAGCAGCTATCTCTGGCAGACTCCAAGCTTCAAGCCCAAAGGGCATGGCTTGGCGGAGTTAATGCAACAGCAGAGATTGACCAGCAGGTGCAGCGTCAAATTAAGGTGCTCGAGTCTCGACTCGATAAAGCGCTGGTGAAGTTCAACGAGGCGCTCTCGCAAAACAAGTCGTTACGCGAAGAGATCGACCACCTGCGCCGTGAGCGCGTAACGTTTGAGACAATATACAAAAAGCTTGAAAAGGAACTTCACGAGAAGAAGAAGGAAATGGTGAATGTTATTGAAATCTCCAACATTGCGTACGAGGCACGTGACCAAGCCCAGAATGAAATCGCTGCGCTTCGTGCACAGGTCCCCCCTCCCCCAAACCCACCCCCACGCATGCAATGGTGGCATTCGAATTTCGTTCTTGCTGCGCACTTTGATATGGTTTGGAGTTCGCTTTGAACTTTTTGCCAACAAGTTTCCACCTTCCACAATTCATGTGTGCGCTTCACAACAAACCCCCTTCCAGGCTTATAAAGAGTTAAGGTGTCCCAATTTTAATCATCCCTGCCGTGAACAAGAGTATGAGGCTGGCATTCACAATGCCAAGATTAACGTGCTTTGAACATCGGCTTTCAGATGAAGATGTGGTCCGGACTTCTCCTGTACCCCCAAACATCTCCTGGTTGAGCTGCCCTGTTTAGACCTTGTTCAGAGCAAAAAGTGATTCCAATGGAGAATCACCATTCATCTGGCATTTTCATCAAAGAAGGGAATATCCACCGCATGTTGACCAGTTTGCTTTGAGGTCCATTGCTGACACCCAGAACATGGAGAAAATCCACTGTCTGAGTGCAGTAGGTTGTTGACTACTGTGAATATATATATGGGGACATGACCCTTA
>NHOP01001150.1:0-11621 GCA_018697155.1 Pyramimonas parkeae | reverse complement strand
GCGACGAAGCACCCCAGATGACACCGCCGCCCGCCAGGTTGTCACCGCGGTTCAGCCCAGCCGATGCTCCGCTGCGTCCCCCAACAAAACCCCACAACAGCAGCGGGAAGCACCATCCATCCGCGCCGCCCGTCTCGCCAAGCCCGCACGAGCCCGATGCCAAGCTGGACTCAAACATCCACTCCCCTCGGCACGGTCCGCCCAGAACAGAGGAAAGTCAAGGGTGCCATGCCCCTAGTACCGCGTCGTTGCCGGGCAAGCCGCAAGCACCCTCAAGCCGTCCAAACGCTGTGCCTTGCGCATTGCCCGTCAACACTCCTCCAGCGCGGGGGCGGGCGCCCGTTACCCCATCGAGTGGGCCGCGTAAAGTGGGCGAGTCACCTTGTCCTCCGTCGCGGGCACGGAGGTGGGACAGCCCCGGGCGGACAGTGCCGCCACATGGGGCTAGAGGCGTGTTGGTTCCGCGCAAGGTGACGAGCACAGCGGCGCAATCCCAGCCCCAGACCCAGCCCAAGCCGGAGGAGACGACGTACGTGTTCGACGTCGCGGGTGGGCCTAGCCGCAATGAGTGCAAGGTGCAATACCTTATGCTTCGCGTTCAGTCTGCATAGAGACTGTGCAATTAGCTGGTATACGGACTTTCATTCAATGTTACTGAACTTTTCACTGGACCCATCAAGCTAGGCTGTGTATGAATTGTGCTGTGAGAAGGCTTGACCTGTTGAGATAGCCACAACCCTGCACATGCCAGGAACCTTCTGTTTGTCTTCGGATCATGGATTCCATTCAATTGACTTGCCTTTGCATCATTTTTATCAACGAATCAATGCCGCGTCGTGTTCATTCGCTTCAAGAATTGGACCTTGAATCGAATGAACACGACGCGGCATTGAATTTTCGACACATCTTTCACCCGTTTCTGTTTTTTTTTGTTTGTTGCGTTGAGTCCAACAAGCTGTTCTTTTTCTCTTCTACATTTCCTGCTTCTACATTATATCTTACAATGATTGCCCCATCGTAATTATGTTGGACTGCACAATATTTTCAACTTGTTCCTGTACAGCTTACATAGTTTTTTGGGGGTGCTTCGAGTCATCTGCTAGTCGGCAGAGTTGCGACAGACATCGTGTACGCTTGAAAGCACTGCACCATTGAACTCGCAACCATCTTGGTTTGATACTGACGCACATCAACGTCAAGGAAGACTCCGAGATGGCATGGATAATGGTAACAAAGGTACGTATTGTGCTTTAGCAACTTGGCTTGTGGATTGTTTAATTAGTAATGATTAATAATTTAATCATTATTTTCCCCCTTGTATGTTGCTGACAAATTAGGACTGGTACCAAATCAGAGTTTGCAAACACTTTGGGAACCGCCATGTATTGCAGTAAGAGGATGAAGCACGCGTTGATATCTGCACCATATGCAAATCTGTCTGTAGCTCTGAATGAGAGTCATCTATTGGGATATTCAAAGTAACGACTGAACATGGTCCCATTAAGTTCGCTCTGATGGTGTTAGTCTTAAGAAATTAAGAACGAACTGTTGGTATGGAAATTGCAGCTGAGGCGCACGACACGCTCACGCGAGGCCTACGCGAGTGCGGTCCACCCAAGGCTCGTGGTACATTGACCACTACCACAACTAGTAGGACCATCCGACGCTCCATGGAGGAGCCGTCGCATTTCGGCAAGGTGTTCTCGTTGCCTCCAGTTAACCCTCTAGACCGTTCACAATTTGTTTACTATCCGCCGAAAGACATGCACTCCGTCACGCACAAGCCGTCCCTGAATCTTCCTGCCGTTTCAACTATCAGGCCGATTCACCGTAGAGTTAGCTCGTGAGGTCCCGTTCACGCATAACACATCAATGAGCATACTGTATCACAGAATCCCCGTAAACACTCTGTATGCACAGTGAGTACAATCTCTGGACGTGAAAAACAATTGCTGCAAGTTGTTGGATCTCAGCGTTCTCTCAATCAGTATCCACTGTATGTGAAAACATTTGATGTACCGTTGAGGCTACGCGTACTCGATGAGTATTGTACTCCATGAGTATATGAAAGTCGCGTGGAACAGGTTGCTCGGTTAAACAAAAGTCATCCTTTGGTTCCCTTTCATAAATTCGTAGGGGCGCCAAGCCTTCGCAAGAATTCTCCTCTGATGGAAACAATGTACTGATATCTATTGAATGAGGTGGTAACATCCTCTAATGGTTACCCGGTGGTGGCATATCGTCAAATGTGGAATGATGAGTGAATAGTTCACTCGCGGAGGTTCATATCAGGTTTGTGGATTGGAAATCCAAGATCGGGCGTGCGCTGGATCAACCGGAACATTCGCAATATTCACGATTCTACATACACCAACCACGTAAGCAGACAACTTACGTGGTTGACAACGGTGTCTATCAACCCATGCGCGGATAGAGTGAGAATAGCTCCAACAATGAGAGGATATGGGAATATCGAATCAACGAGATCATGTGGAGTGCAGAAACTACCAGAGCTCACAGTCAGCTATGTGCAACATACGAAAACCTTTCTTGTTTCAGCAACTACATGCTAGAAATCATGTCTTTGTCATCCATTGAACAAAAGCCGTGGAACGCATTCTTTAATAATAGTTCGCGCGTTAGTTCCAATCGATTGCGGTTTGAGAAACTGACACACCTAAGGCGGAGCCATGAGAATTCCACATGAGCGTTATTCAAGAACAGATGCCTTCTGCTACATTCGGTTACGTGTGGAATGGTCGGAGGGTGTAAATTTTCGTTTAATTCCGTAATGGTGATATGCAACTATTGTAATATGTTTCATTATATACTTTTGATATCCGGAGCTGGCGGGCGACAGGTTGAACACAATGGGAGAATGCAAGTGGGAGGAATGAGAATGCTAAACGAACTAGCAATATGATTTTTTCCATAACAGCAGTTTGATTCAAAATTACACGTAAAATCTAGGAATATGGCATTTCAAGACGGATTGGATCTGATGCATCAGAAGCAGGCGATGAGCCTCGGGAACTTCAATATTTTACGCGGCGTATTTCGGATTTATTTGCCTACGCCGTACCTTGTATACTGAAGGCGCTGGGCACATGTGTGAGCCGATAGAATCGTACCTGCTTCAGTCACCTGGAACTTGATTGTACTCAATTGATTTTGGGTATGCAAAATCACTCCGGTATCGCAATTTGACGACTATACACTAATGCCATGATTTTAATGACCTGCATGTAGACGGCAATCTATATTTATGACAAAAAGCTACCCTTCTCGTTCATAACTTGTCGAAATGGTGGGTACATGGTTGTACAATGCACTACGGCAGACATCGGCCACATGCACGAGCCGGTTGAGTCGTAGCTGCTTCGGAGTTGACTACAACTTGTGTGCGTTTCAATATTCCGCAAACCACCTCCGCTTGACAACTCAAGTGAACCGCGTGTTCACAAAGATTCTCGCTGAAGCGCCATTTGCTGCGGCGCGATCGAATCCGGCGTGCGACACGGTTACAAATACGCACACGATCAGGAATACGAAAATATACACTTCGCACGATGCATGACCAATCGTGTTCACGCTCAGGCTCGGGCTCGTCGATAAGCGAAACGGCTCAGGCAGAGATCCTTGTTGATCAGCTTCACAAAATGTGGCCGGAGTGGGAGCCGCCAGAAAATAACTGGAGCGTCGATAGTCCTCCAGTTCGCATGTATGCTGATGGTAAGAATGTGCATATGTTGGGCACTGTACGATTTGCAGGGTCCATTCGAAATGCAAAGGGACAACTATGGCCCCAAGCGTCATTACTTATCTTTGAAACATAACTATGATATGGGGTGTGTCTGGAATGGCCACAATGCGTAGGAATGTCTTGAAAACGATTCGTTTATCACTGATGCTCCAGTGTTCACACGCAAACAGTATTGTTTCAATAGTGCAATACTGCACTAAGGTACAACTGGATTCTTCGACGTTATGTTCGCTTACCCCGTTGCCCTTCACGTACACGTAAGCATTTGTTTACGCGTACACAGGATTGCTAACAATCCTGTATGTCTCATGGGACCACCCAGGCATCTTTGACCTGTTTCACGTGGGCCATGCCAAGTGCTTGGAGCAAGCAAAGAAGCTGTATGCCCGCGCAATATCTCTAAGTTGCTTTCTATATGAACGCGGGCAGTGTAATGTCGATTAGAAATCTTTTCAATGTTGGATGCCATCGAGTGAATGGTGTATGGAAGTAACATGATAAGCTTTGTACTAGGACTGTCTTTTCATGCACACGATGGCCTAGCCTAGTCAATTATCTAGCACCTTAGGCATCTGACGAATTGTCTTGATTTGGGGCGCTCTCAGTTTTCCCAAAACCACTCTTATTGTAGGAGTGTGCAATGACGAAGATACGCTGAAACACAAGGGGAAGACTGTGTTTAACATGCACGAAAGGTGTGAAGCGGTCATGCACTGCAGGTGTGTGCCTTTTATCCTCAGTGTCAGAGTGGTGCGTTCTGCCCTGGTCATGCGCATACTAACCGGTAGCAAACGCATCCTAACGTCTGAATTGAAGCTTGCCCCTTTGCACCTCAATCTCTGCAATTCAGGCTGTACCCCTGTGCCAATTCACTTATCTGGCAGAGTTGGACGATTCTGGAAGATGAGCATGTATCATTCTGACACACATGCCTCTGCTCAGGGTGACATGAGTCACCACTCTGCAACAGGGTACCTGATTAGTGTGCTCTAAAGCGTTTACCATGCTGCTTGACCTAGACTCAACTGATACTCAACTGCAACATGATTGAAAATGTTGAAATAGAACTTAGATTGCATTGAACTGTCATATTTCGCGTGAGGCAGACACATGCTTGTTGCAATCCCTCTCAAGAGCAACACAACCAAGTTTTAGTCCTGGATACGCTCGCACATCTGTTCTCGGAATGCTGCCCTGCCCATTCACAGTCTAAACTTGAATGCGCTTCTCTACTTGGAACTTCATATTGCGGGCCAGTAGTTAAAGCACACCTCTTTAATGTGTCCACAAGAGCTTCGTCGTTCAAGTATGTGTGTTCATTGGGTGTTCAGTGTTTGTGAAGCTATATGCCGTGCGAACACATCTGTGTGTGTGGCAGTGCATGTTACCGTTACGCATCCTTTCTCTAGAATCTGCTGTAAACTGAAGCACGGCAGCACCATACATGTTGTGTGTGATGTTTGTGGCGCAGGTGGGTGGATGAAGTGGTCGAGAACGCCCCCTGGAACTTGTCGCCCAAGTTTCTTGTAGAGCATCGAATCGACTATGTGGCACACGACTCTATTCCGTGCGTGAACATACATCATCCTACAGCACATGTGATTCAAATATCATGTCCAAGTACCGATATAGTACGAAACAGAAAAGTATGCAACAAATGAGGTCCAACCATATCATGAATATCTGGAACAAAATCAAAGTACATGCCGAATTCATATACATGAGAGGTCGGATTAGGAAGATCTGAACAATAATTACAATATCTGGCTTGTTCAAAAGTGGCAACATCATGGTATCCTTGGAATTCACCTCTGGTGTCCTGCTGAGGTAGGGGTAGGTGCTTGACTGAGGATGAAGGCACCCATAAAGATGAAGATTGCAATATGCTGTGACCAGGGGCATGCAATACCATGCATCAGCTGTGTACAACAGAACGCGTCGTCTGACCTGAAGCGTTCTCTGTCGCACATAGCTGAAGCTTCTTGTGTTCTAATGCACTTCGATGATATAGAACACCAATTTCGATTGCATTTTCTCCGTACATCAGCAGGAGAACCTAGCATCGTCACACGCTTGTGTCCGCCATGTTCTGCAACAAACTGATTTTCATTGCATTGTACATATCTTTCCAGTTGACGTAAGAAGATCATAATCATGCGATGCACCTCCTTGTCCTGCATTGATTCGCCATCGTTGGGAAGCTTGACGGATTGCTCGCGTATTTTGCACTTGTAAAGCAGCTGATTGTACGCATGCAGGTATGGTGAAGGGAGCGGGCATGCCACTGGAGATGTGTATCTGTGGGTCAGTGTCTCGTTTTTTTGATTTCATGCACATGATCATGCACATATTCAACTTCGCAGGAACACAATAAGGCAATATCTGCATTGCTTGAATATGCAGTCATCAGGAAACACTATCCACAGGGATTGTTGGATACACACCCCTTGTACTCAAATCTGCGTGTCTGCGTAGGTGCACTGATTCTTCAATTGCAATGAATCGATGTTCTCTACTCTGCACAGTGCACATGGCCTTGCGCCGCCCTCGGGTAACGGTGCTGTCTTGGCAAACATGTTGACATTCATCACAATGTGACAAACAACAAATGGAAGTAGCGGCCAGAACTCACCTCTTCCGCATGAATGCAAGCCAATTCGGGCAGCTTAAACATTTGCAACTGGACTAATACTCAGCTGAAGCTGTGCCGCCGCTTCAAAGAGACCCAGCGCACCGCGGGCATATCAACCTCAGACATCATTCACCGCATCCTGAAAGAATACAACGAATACGTGCTCCGCAACTTGAAGCGCGGATACTCTCGCAAGGATCTGGGCGTTGGGATTCTGAAAGAAAAGCAACTGAGATGCCGGAGTGAGCTGGGCAAGTACTGCACCCGCACCTCGCGCATGGCCCAGCGGCAGATGCAGATGTACGCGCGCATGTGCTCCCGACTGACGCGCTCCGCCCGACAGGTGTGTTTGAAAACGATGTACGTTAAGCTCTCAGATAGTAGATAAGGTAGTGGGAGGTTGGTATACTTTTGAGATGCGGTGGCTAGCTGTGGACTAGGTGATTGGTGAAGAACTCGCAACCTGTAGGCGACTTAGAAGCCGGCATGGCTGACGGATGAGTCATCAACGAAGATGTAATCTTTCCATCCCCAGGTGTTCTGCAAACTTAGAGTTTGGCACGCAACACTTATCGGCTGTTCTGGGAAATTAGGTCTCAGGCAGGCACTCCAATTTAAAACGGTGTACCAAGTCCATATTGTCGCTGTTATTCACACAAGTCAATCCTAAGCGCATACACAAATTGATCCTAGAGAAACAAACCTCACACTTTACCACTTTGTTGTTTTGATTAGCGTCCTATTTGATCAGGTGTGGGCTTCAACGCATTTTCAGTTGGATCATGCTATCAATTACACATGTGTGCGTAGTTCATTTAAGGTCAGTGAGCGGTTCATGCTTTGGGATTGCAGATACACTCACTGCAGATGTGTATAGCCTGTTGCATCGTACCTACTTTGATATATGAAGAAACAGAAGGTGCAATGCTGCCGGCAGTGGTTGATGATAGCTGTGTGAAATGTAAACGCCTGCAACATCGTATAGGTCGATCAACGATTCTATTTGAAGTTGTTCAAACCCTCTCAGATCTCTGTAAGGTTATCAGCGTTGCTGACTGAGGTGCTGATGACAATTACGTATGGCATAGTTGGCATTGATTTTCGAATAACATGTGGAATGGATGCACAGAGTTGACCACAAATCATCATCAAGTGCCACAAGCTGGTAGAATAACAACGTAGTCGAACCTAACAGGTGTGGTGCTGCAATTGTGTACAATACTTGACAGTGAAGATTGCAAGGAACGGATTCTTGCATGCTGATGACCAAAGTGTCTATACTGATAATGGTGAGGCCCCCGACAATATTGGGGGTTGGCTCGAGGCCCTTAATCCCAAGCCATGGGCGTTGCCCCTACCTGTTACCAGGTTGGGCACACTCACACCAGAAGGTGTGGAACACTCAGGCTGTAAAGTGTTTCATATTGCATATGCATCCTATCAGCATACACAGTCACTTTCTGACACATCGTTTTGGGCGTGGGCTTGGTTCAAACCTTGCTATTATATATGGTTTGGCGTTTAAGTGGCAACACGAGCTGCACTTGATGCAAATGTACGCTGATCGATGCATGCAAAATGCAGCGCGCGATCTGCACACGGCGGTGAGAATTGAAAGGGTGGAGGGGATTTTTTCTTCCTGAGTTGGCTGTTGCAAACGATTCAAGAACGCCTAGCCATCAGTTACTCTTGCACTTGCATTGGATTTCATGCCATTGCTATTGCAGAATGACAAGCCACACGTTATACCAGTGTCGCTGTACTCATAACACTGTCCGTGACAAACAAATTGGAAGAGTACATTAGTTTGAGAACCTGGGCATATTCATTCAGGGTTGACTTCTTGCTTCATCCTGATCAGCTTATTCCACCTATCCGCTTGAGCCAACAAGAATGCGAGGTGACAGAATGATGTAGAGTGAACTGTAGCTTCATGGTACTAATTTTTTCAGAATTAAAAAATTGGCACATACTGAGATGCGTGCACATTTTGCAATCTAAACTCAGGTGTGTTCCGCACTCAAACCAGTCAACGACACTCTAATGCCGCTAATGGGATCTTCACGAAATGCAAGATCCAGAAGAAGCGGGCGCAACATCCGCCCTGAAGTTGAAACTCATCGAGGAGGGTCGCACAGCCCATAACCAGCACGCCATGGAACCCTTCAGATGGGATGCTTACTTGGCTTGCCACTCGACAATGTCAATGCCTCCCAAAACAATCAACGTACAAAAAAATTGTTCATCGCGTTATCAAAAGTGACCGCCATCATTTTTGCAGAGCTGCTGCAGGGACAACCATGTGCATTACCATGTGCACTTTTCCCAAGTAACGATTCGAAGCTCGAGACAGAGCTTTACTCGACACATACACTGGGAAGGTTTTGGAGTATCCAAAGCGCTATGTGTTGACGTCATCATGAACTGAGTAGCCACATTCACAAATTTGACGTGCTTGCTGTGAGATTTGTTGTGATGTTCATCACATGTTTTCATGTAACCGTTGACAGCTCTACATATGTTGTATTTTGCCTATAGTGATCTCTGAGACCGCTTTTGTGCACAGCAAACAAGTATTGCATTGATGTGTATCACAATTTCACCGAATGTCGTGGTGATCCACTTGGTCTATGACAAACGACAACGAACACATGGTTCCATGGTGTTAGCACTTATTGCAGTGCCATTCCGCATGTTGCGAAGCTAAAACAATGCACGATTTGTCTCACAATCAAAGTGATGAAACACCAAATACTTCACGGAACAGGTATAGTTGAGAGGGAGGGGTCGCGAGTACTTCACCGACGGTAGCCAAGGTCCACCGCATTCACCTGATACCGAGATGGGCGTGTTCGAGCTTACATAAGACCTCGAATATTCGGTGATCATGTGAGGTTGCCAGAGCCTATCTGAAATGTCCTTGCTGAAAACATTTGTTAGTGTGTGTGACAGTTAGCGTCTAGATAAACACGTGTGTGCCAATGGCGGCTGTGAAGTGGCTCGTAGGTAGCTGCAAAATAATCCACAACATGCACAACAAGCATGGGAGGTGCTCCGGGAGACAATAATTCGAAAGCAGGCGTGTAGACCAACTTTGGTGGCGGACACTAGCGCAAATATCGGCTAAACTATCGCGATGACACGAACTCAAGTCATTGTACCGTTTTGTGCAGTGGTTGCGTACATGTGATGGAACGAGGAAGCATTAGGTACTGGTGACACGTCAAAAACTTCTCAATCACCGTTGTTAATGCAATTGCTTAGGCGATAGCTATAATCACTCGCTAATCGAAGATGACCCGCCAGCAAGCATGGCCTTTGATCAGACATGCCATCCATCGATAAGGCGCAGCGAAATGGAATATTCAGAGAATGTGGGAAAACAGGCCATACAACCGCTAGAATAATTGTCGTGGAGGAACATTACTCCCTAACTGGGTTTATCCAAGGCGATATTCTAGCACACGCGTTCGGTCATTCTGACATCACAAAAACTTTGGAACCACTAGTATTCATGGTGATTGGTTAGGCGGTTGGTATGATCACTCGCTAATCGAAGATCACCCGCCAGCCAGCATGGCGCATTTGATCGTGAAATCATCATCCGCGGCAATACCTACTCCTGTCGGGACCTCCAGCAGAAGAGTCGACGCCCGTACCAACTAAGCCATCCGACAGGGCACATCACACAGGTACTGTTGTTCACATTTTAAGCTCATCCGCGCCCCACCGGTCTGACCTTGTGCGTGCTAGGTGATCAATTGCGCGCTTCGCGTGTTGACGCTCGAACCGGATTGGCCGTTAATTCCGCTGCTCGCGAACACATGTGGCGCTAACAATGCGTGCGAACACAAGTGGGGTAACAGTGGGGACGGTTGGACCGTCTGTAGTCAGGAACCACCGCGGGTGGGTTTCGCGATGGTGCCAAAAAGTAGTCTGGTTGTCGCTTAGCATCAATCAATAAACAAACAAGGAAGACAATATCAATCGATCCCATGAGAGTATATTGAATACATACCATGCAGTCGCCAATACAAAAGGCGTGCATACAGGTTATTGCATCAGCTTAAAACTATGCTTGCACAGCCACTTGCCATGCTCATATCTATCGAACACGGTCAATCTCATGTCTTTGGTCCATCGCGCCTCCACAGCATGGGAAAACTAGGAGTGAAGCTGGTAGAACCCTCCTTGGATCTGACGGTTAGCTCTAGCTTTCATGTAGTTTTCCAACACCTTGCATCTGTTCCTGTGTCTTTTTGCGGCCTCGGCGGTGCATTCCTTTTACGTTGCAACATAGCCGCCTCGTATTGCTATGCACCCAATGTGAGCAGCAGCGTGTGTTACTGCGCCCCACGTCGATTTGACGACGGCACTTGACGATAGTCTAGCCTCTTGGTCGCAAACACATCCAGTTGCGCCATACGAAAATGGCAAAAATATATGCTTTGTCTTTGACCTTGAGCGATCTCCCAACTTAAAGCAGCTTGGAGAATTTTTCACGCCACGATGCGCGTGATCAAACAATATACACACTTGTGTACACGGAACCGCATGGGATAATGCATGGAGACTTTTGTGTAGGCTGTTATCAAATTGGATAACGTCACCAGCGGTTGTACCTACGTCCATGATACCAGCGTCCTGCTTCTGATAACGTTCAAGGGGATAACTGTGCACATACCATATTTGAAGACATGTCCTTCCGTTCGCAATACCAATCGTTGATCGAAGGACAGTTTGAGCCGTTTTCAGTTGCACGATCGGACATTAGTAGACCATTGATTATATCCACCTGTAGAAAAAGTATCCTCTGTACATACCTTGTTTCAAAACGACATCGTCACTAGCCAAGATATTCCACACACCATCGCCTTGCAAAAGCTTGCAAAGAGTTTCGGTCGTGAGATTTCTTCTTTGGGACACCAAATCATGTTGTTGAAAATTGAAGCTGATTCGGTACGTGGACATGGTGTCGATTAGAAACACTATATCAGATATGTGATGAATGGTCATTTTGCAAAGTCGGGTTGAACAGTTAGTCTGAAATTTCAGGCTGAATGAATGGTCGGGTTGAACGATAATGTGATGCAGTTGTGTGCTAAGTGCCGGAAAATGGGTATGTGATGACGCAGGTGAAATATTATCTTGTATTGCACGACGCCACGTGTCGAACAGAAAGGTTGTCATGTGCTCCACTTGGAGGGGGGGTGTCATAGATTGTGA
>NHOP01001149.1:0-11622 GCA_018697155.1 Pyramimonas parkeae | reverse complement strand
CACATCTAGATGTGTATAAGAGCAGGTTCGACCCGTTCAGGCACCCCCCCTACCCCCTACCCCGAGGCCGGTGGTGGTGCCGGCTTCCGTCCCCATCGTCTTGGCGGCAGCCCCTACCACCACGGCGGGAGAGGAGCTCGGCTGGCACTACAAGGACCCCAAGGGCGTTGACCACGGCCCGTTCTCCCTGGAGGAGGTGCGCTCGAGCCTTGTCCAGCAATGCACGTCAGTTGCGGAGGAGTGTGGAGGTTTTTTTGCTCTAGAAGGGGTGAGCGAAGTCTTGGTTGATGTACGCATGTAGTTTTTCTGAAGTGCGACTTGCCGCATGCTGCAGGCGACATTTAGGAAGAGGTGCCACGTGATCAAGAGATAGGTTGACATTGGCTGTGCTAAAGCATATACATCACGCCTGTGTTTGGAGTTTTGTTGTGACCAAATAAATGACAGGAAAGATTCTCAAAGTTGTGTGGTATTGCTTGGCTGCAGCTTGAGGAGTGGGACAAGAAGAATTACTTTCCAAAAGACCTCAGAGTTCGTCGTTCAGATCAGGTGCGTGTGTGCATAAGGCGCGTCCAACTTTGCAATCAGGCTAGATTCGAACAGGGTATGTGTGTATAAAAACACATTTGACCAAGCTAAACTGTTGAACCACCAGTTATCAATGGTGGTTGTTTAGGCTGTGGAAATGATCACTCGCGAAGATGACCCGCCAACCAGCATGGACTTTGAAAAATCATCAGCCGAGGTAGTACATTTGACTACAGTTGAAGGAAGCCAGCACATTTTGAGGTCAGTCATGATTTTGCAGTTGTCTTCTCGTGCTTGACGACTGGACTGCTACAATTCACCATATTTTCTTGTTGAGCCAAATCGATTACAAGTGCGAACTTTCGCGTGAAGCTATGGCAGTGATGAAGTCAATATCTTGCCTAGGTACTCTGCGAGCTACCTGAAAACTCGTATATCAAACTGCACACAAGTTAAAATGCTGCAAAAAAACGGGTGAAGAAGAGTGTGGCCTGTGCATACTGGCATACCGTCGGGAAGCGGCCCAGAAGCAAAAATCATTCCAACTCATTACATTCTGCGTTCACACAAGCGGTTGCCAAGACAGTTGCCGCCCTGCGCTCCCTCTTTGCAATCCGCCACTTATCACAGACAACCATTCTTCTCCGCCCTCCTCGTCAAAGCCTACTCGGGATGTCGAGGAACTAAGGGAAGGTGTAGCACCACGACGGCACCCTCCTGAAAGCATGGTGTGTGCTGGAACCGGGGGGGGTTTGTTCTCAGACTTGGGACAACTGTGACCTGCTATCGGACGTGCTCTACGGGCCGGGGGGCGTGTCGCCTGCGTCGGAAGCGCCGCCAGCCCCCGTAGCCACAGCCGCGCCCCCATCTCAACCCCCTCTCCCTCCCCGCGGCATGCCCATGGGTGGACCAGGTACGCCCTCCCGACACTGTCAATTGCATGTCATTTTTTTCCGTCGCTTTATTCATCCCGTCTGCGCAGGGAAAGGAACTGAGCGGCTTGAGGTGGGGTGCGTATGCCTTCCAAAAGGTGATTTCGGTCCTGTTCTTGTGGATATGTATGGTCCTTTTGATTGAGTAATAACCATTCATGGCGACGATGACATTCTGTCCTGGTGAATGCGTCTATATTTGGAATGTTATGAAATCTGTTTGTGTGGATGAACACACGTATGACTGTTCCTCAGAATTCTCTTCCTCATTTCGCTTCGTAATGCGGTGAGGACTGCAGGTCCTCAGCCCTTCCAACCCCAGCTCCCTCCTGGGCCTGGCCCACATCACCCTCTCGGGCCAGGCCCACATCATCCTCAGCAGATGCATCCTGGCGGATTTGGACCTGCTCCCATGCATCATGCAGGTACCAACTATTGCGTGTTCCAGTTTTCAACTTGACGCGCTGTTGTCCCTGAGTGCCTTGCATATTCCCACTTCCAGATATTATCTCGACCTCATGATAGGAACCAGGCTTGCGAGAAGTGGGCACTTGCTTCTTCAAAGGCGCACTCCTGGGACAGTTGTGGTCTCAACAACTGCAGCATCATTGGTTGTGGTGCCATACTAGTCATGACACAATCCGCAGCATGCCAGCAGGCGAGCCGTTCCCTGGTTGCCACTTGTGTTCAAGGCTCGTCGCCCTCGACAAAACTATCGTACCCTGCTCTCCACCGCACCGCCTTGGAATCCCAGCAAGCCATGGGACATCAAGTGTGTTCGCAGCACTTCGTGGTGCACAGATGCCCCTGTTAATGATGTAATGTTGTATGTGCGCAGGTAACGCCATGGGCGGTCTCCCCGACAGACGCATGGCTATGCATGGGGGACTTCTGCCCGGAGGACAACCACCTCTTCCCGATGGCCCCCGGCCAGGAGGCCCGCGGGTATGATTGATTATGTGAAAAGCAAGCTCGATGTCATGATTTCGTGTAGACAATTTTTGTTGCTTCTGTGATGAGCATTTGCTTTTGTTCCGAGGCGTGCGTGCCTGATCTCCGACGCGATGCAACCGTTCACGTGTACACCCAGGAGGATCATTTGCAATATGCAAGGTTGTGCAGTGAATGACGATGGGAAGTCAGAGGATATAATCTGTGTTATCAAATGCATACTTGCCGATTCGATGAGCGCCGCGCCGCCTGACGCTGCTCTGCCGAGATGTTGGCATCCAACAAGGAGCACAGTTGGCGTGCGAGCATAGTCTAGGTTGGGAACTGAGACTTTCAAGCGTGAAAGATGTGCAAACAGCGCAAACACCCTGCAGGCTTTCGGTAGCAAGGCGGTGTCTTTTAGAAGATTCTGCCGAGCTTGGCGCTCACCGTTAAGTCCTTGAGCAGTTCAATCAGTCTTTTTGGGAAGGCCAGAGGATTCCGCCACTGCTCGGATCTTGCCTGTTTTGCTCAATCTTTGGACCAGAGCTTTCCACTTTTACTATTATATAATGATGGACAATGATTGACCGGGTGTGCGACTTGATTTTTCGCAGGGGGGAATGATGTTCCCAGACGGTGGGAGGGGTAGTCATGACATGCGCGGCGGCGGAAGAGGTGCCCGCGGTCCACCGAGAGGCATGGACTATGGCCCACAAGATGACCGCCCAACCCGCCGCGGCGGTGTCCATGCTAGCATATGTCCAGACCCCAAAAAACTGCGCACGGTGCGTGCTGTGGGTGGTCGTCTGGTGTGAAACGCGACTGCCGCCACGCAAAAAGCGATGTGGGCGTGGGCTGTATGTGTGTTGTGCGGTTGCTGTATGTGTGTGCGGTGTCCTGAGAGAGCATGGCATGATCTCAATTTTGCCTAGTGCGTGTGTCAAGTATGTGCCAGGCGCCGAATATGCTGATATTGGCATGGGCATTCCGTCACACCTGCCCAACCAGTAAAACTATTGTGATTTATGTCACGAGGTCTCTGCTGTAGTGATGCTGATTCGGGCTGGATACGCAGGTGCCATGTCGCAATTGGAAAGCGGGACATTGCCAATTCGGAGATGATTGTACTTTCCGACATGATTGACGAGACATCATGGATGGAACATTGTAGTTTTAGCCTATTTGCCTAGCATGAGAATCGATAACCCTGAACCGCGAGTAATCTGAGATCTCGAGAAGTGATAATTTTCACTTTTGTCGGCTGTCATCACATTTCACGCTGACCTAGTGCAAATCAGGCATCTGCAAGCATATTACACCTAAATCTTTTTGACGCAACAGGATCACTCAGCACAACCCACGAGCAGAGTGAGTGGAACGGTGGAGCAAATATATAAGTGAAGAATTACAATTGGAAACTGCAACTAATCACGAATGAAAGGAAGTTTGTGGCTGCAACTGGACTACAACAGGAATCATTTTGGATTACTTTGTGACCGTTCAAACAACGCCACAGTTGAAGATTCACTCGCACAATGTCGACCTTGGCCAGCATTGGGGACCACCGCATGGACATTTATCGCACTATGCCATTGGGATCCAGATGAGAATTTGCCCTCACAGCTACTAATAAGCCGCATGTAGTCCTGCTAATCCTGCAAATGTTCCTGGGCAAGCCCTGGTTTTGGTGAGTATCATGGTTAACGATGTCAGTTCACAGATCACGACGTCGTGAGGCAGAAGTTCGCCATGTGCACAGAGTAATCCAAGAATACTCAAACACTGCAGTTCTTCCTTGCGCTTTGTGCGTCGCTGGAAGGGTGCGGAGCAACACGGTAGTTGATTCCGTTTGCTGCGGGTCAAATCTCTTTTAGCCAATGTTGCGGACATAGACATCAATCAGGCCTTGGAGAATCAAACTAGATATTCAACAGAAGAGAAATACTCCACATTCTCATACTGTATCATATGTGTTGAGTAGTCTACAGAATATAGACCATTGCTGCTTATCCATCCCTGCTAGATGTGGCATATCCTGTTCATTGTTTGTGTTGCTGCCGATCAGTTGTACGCGCCCTACGTGCAGAAATCTCAAAGTTGATGGGAAGTATCACACATATATTCCATTCCATCCATTACAAGGTCAGTTTGCTGATGGGGTTGGCGAATGACATGTGACAATCTCTGATATCAGCAAAAGTACATGCTGCTATTCAGCTTAGAGTTAGGTTGTTATCAATATGCCCATACAAAGTATGCATGTCACACAGGTTGTCCATGGAAAACTTTATATGGATCATGTAGCTATCCATAGTGCCCAAATGTTTGACAAAAAAACCCATCTCTAAACGCCAGCGCATTCAAACTGCCAAACTTGTCACCGGTACCAACAGCATCCCCAAGCATATGCGTGTGCACACAATGCGCAATCCACTGTCAGAAAGGTTGCGATGACAACAGACGCATAGACACAAAATGGTAGACTGGATGCAGGCATCCGGAACACACGCCATACCGATGTTGTCTACCACTGTCGAGTTGTGAGTACACTTGAATAATCCTGCCCTTCCCATCAGTGCTCACACACTTTCTCAACGAGCTTTGCAAGTCAAACAAAAACATTTCAGAATAAGTACTGAACTTGCAAATGCCAACGTATAAACGGAACTACATAGCTGACTCCTTTAAGTTGTTTTCAGAGATTTTGAGTGCAATATCTTGCAGTGTTCTATACTGTTATGGTGGAAGTTGAAGTAATACTGCAAAACTATATTTGTACCAAAATTCATACTAAATTGTATACTTTTCTAGGCTATGGACAGAGCAGGCGGAGCAGTACCACTCGGACCTCCAGCGCCTTGGGAGCTAACAAACTCTTGCAACAGTTGGCCTAGTTGTTTTACTTTGGATGCTGATTGTGCTTTCTGTTGCTCTAGAGCTATCAACATTGTTCGCATCTCACTTTCTACTTCTTGAACTCGCCGCGTGCTGCGCGTCTCCACGTCGTCGCGCTCCTTCACAGCAAGTGCTACTAGGGACTTGTGCTGCTCAACCTGATGAGACACACAGTTTTCTCGGTTGAAAAAAAAAAAACTCAAGTTGCCTGAGACACCGTACGCTTGTAGATTCTATAATTGTTGCTCTCAGCAGCCATTTGTTAACAAGTGCGAATGTTCACGGAATAATTTAAGAAACAGTCTAAATGAATTATCATGTAAAGAGTCATCCGGGTTCCACATCGCCAAAGCTAGAAAGTATTTAAAACTGCAGACAAGAAATTGTTCATGGCATGGGACTTGTTCTTGTTTCAGAAAACAACCCCTGCATGCATTGTGCATTTCATGTCATGATTGGCTGTTATCACGCTTGTCAATTTACAGTGTCATTTTGTTGCTGCTTTCCTGGCAGTCACTGTGTTCATATTTCCATTGAGCGTGCAATCGAGAAATAATGGATCCTTGCGTGTATCATAACTAGTTGCCGGTGCTTGTGTATTTGCTGGGAAAGGAACTACAGAGTCTCGTTCATTGTAACATGTGGGGCCATGTAAGGATATGACAACTCAGCAGAACATCAACATATGCCAATCTTGATAGATCCCTGCACCACCTCTAGGTGAACCACCATTTTGTACAATATCAAACAGCACCATGGATTTGCATACACAAAACATTCCATAACAACCAGTTGTACTTACACATATGATTTTGAAGGTGACCATGTGCAATGACAGAAATAAGCGCGCGAGTATGTTGACATGGCTCCCCGCCCTTTTGGTAAGGGTCATACATACATACATATATATATATATATATATATATATATATATGTTATCAGTCACGCCAAAAGAGATGAACACAAAAAAAATTGATCACTATCCAACTGTACATGTCCTGACAACAATCTCTGGAACTTGTGCTATATTTTGTGGCAAAACAGTTATCTACATAATCAATCACTGAGCTTTTTGCAGTTCTGCAAGTATGGATGGGAATGTACATGCAGCCACTAAATTCCGATCAAAGTACACATTGCGGTCTTTGCCAACCACGCATGAACATGCACAAATTGCAGTCAGTCTGCGCTGGGTGTAAATTGTCCGGTATACGCTAGCCCGTGCGCAAAATCAAGCTGCAGTTGTATCCCACCATTGCCCACCTCTGTGGTTTTAATGAAAAAAAACTTCTCTAAGAACTGAGTCACCCCGAGACTCATGTAATGCATTGGCCCATCTGTGTGAAATCTGCGCTGCTCGGAAAATACATTCCAACCCCAGCCTCTAAACATAGGATCCTATAGCGGCTTGCAAGCTTCATACAGACCTCCTACTCCTACAACACAGGCGTCATACCTCGGATTTGAGCACTTGGCAAACCTCTGCATGCGCCTGCTTGGCAAGTTCACTCTCAGCTTTGACTTGAGCCGCGTCGTGAAGTGCAGCATCTCGCTCGGCCCTGATGGTCGCCTCCTTCTCTGTAAACATGGCCTTCACCCGGTCCACCTCTTCTCCAACATACTGCAGCATCTGGTTCTTCTCCTCAAGCTCACCTCTGAGTCGCTCACATTCGGACTCCAACTGTAAAACCAATGAACAGCACATTTCAAGTCAAATTCCCAACTCATCACCCAACAAACGGTGCACAATCTTACTCTACCAATGACAATCCTGCTGGATCATACACTGAAACACGTCGACCATTCTGTCTCATCAGGATACCATTCGAACAAGTACACGGTGTCTTGGATGCCAAATTTCGAAATTCACATTAAAGTGTCTACCCATTTCGATGTTTGAAGGGTGAATTGAAACTCAACACAATCACACTAAGAGCCTGTATGCAACTGAAAGCTGGTTGCAGATACCCTCTTGGTATTAGCAGCTGACAACTTCAGCTCTCCGAGCAGGCGCTGCATCTCCCTGTCTCGAGTACGCAAGTCTTCTCTTAGGTCGCTCACCTGCACAGAAATGGCACTTCTTCAATCAATTAAAAGAAGTATAGATTTATTGCCAGCTTGCATATTGCCAAACAACCTTGATGGAATTCCAAAAGCATAAGCAATAGCATATGCCTGTCTGGTGTGAGCATAGCAGGACCAACTACATGAGCGCAGTACTACTCAGTTGACAGTGCTGGTGTGCATCAAACGGTGGAAGAGACATAAAACCTACGGAGAATACACAAACGATTGGGATCCACCTCATTTCGATTGGACTCGGTGTCCGCCAACTCTCGCTCTGCTGCATCGAAGTCTTCTTGAACCCTGTGGAGGTTATCCTGAATAGAACACAGATTGGTTTTATCAGTCATATTCAAAACACTGCACCACACACTGACTACCAAGCCACCAGCACAAGATGCGGCATTATCAATAGAGTCGATCATGTTCCCGCAACTCAGTATGCAAAAAGACGTGCCGCTGCTGTTGAAGTGCATGGATACGCCAGCATACTTCAATTATCATCATCGTGCCAAACTGTGCTACCAAGGTTTGTCAATATGCAAATTCATGGCAGGTGCTTGTGGGTGTGCGGAGGAAATGAGCAAAACCAAGCCCCAAACAGCATGATTGTACCTTTAGTTCCTTAAGCTGTGTGTTCTGACTGTCTAGCATCAACTCCTTCACCTGCACCATATGCTTATCGGACATTCAGAAACAAGCTGAAAAAGCCTCAATTACCACCATCGTTTCATGTCCCGGCGTCAATTGAAATTATCAAATGAATTGCACCTCAAAAGTATTTGTCGAAAACAAGAGCTGTAGCATTACAATCGGACCGTGCGAAATACTACATGCATAGGCTGGAATATGAATTCCATGGCTCTGAACGGCACATCCATAGCTATTGGTGTCACGTGCACATGCAGCACAAAAAACACTGGAACACTCATAGAAAAGTATTTACGTCGTGGCACCGCACTTATCTAGTAACAAACATGCTGCAAAAATCCAAAAGCCCATCGCAACACACCTTGAGAGCGTCCTGCATGCGAGCTTCATTTTCACGCAGAGCCTTGGTATCTATCGCCGCTTGAGCCTCTACGCGCTTTAGCTCCTGAAACAGAAACGCACAATGCAATTCGTTACACACTATCCTGACAAACGCATAAACCAGATGTGCAGCTGCCAAAAGTGCATCACTTACTCACCGGCAGAAAGCAAAAGAACACTGTCCCAAAAAGCCAGGACCTATCGGGGTGTGAAAGAAAGCTGGCAGTCTCCGGGGACACACATCGCTTTGTGCAGCCAGCTGCTGTTCCAGCTGCGCGACTCTTGCGCGCGCATCATTCAACTGCTGGGAGCTGGTTGCGGACGTCTCCCTCAGCTTAGTGGCCTCTGCTTCTACAGCTGCTATCTTCAATGCATGCTCCTGGGCTTGGCCCTGTGAACGTCCATGCCCACGCACCCCACAAGCGCGCGCAAGTGCTCAGGAGCACTAATTTCAAATCATTTAAGAAAATAGCGCAGCGCCAAATATGACCTATGCCCAATGGACGCAAAGCGGTGAAAAATTATCCGCGCATCAAATATAGTTCCATAGCTGCACAAAGCAACCATAAATACCTGTGCATAAGGTCAAAACACACACAGCATTGAGTCCAAGAAGACGTGCTTCGCTATCCCTGCCTTGATATGGTAGCCTGCTGATATTTGCACACAATCTTGAAAATAAGATGATGTTTGGTTCATGAACATTGGACGCTAGTGTGCCAGCTCTGTTTGTTTACACAATTCCAGGATCTTGTGTGAGCAGATGTATCCAAACACAATAGCCTGCAGCAAATGAGATGCAGACAGCAATATTTGCATCACAAAAAACACACAAGAAGCAAGAACAAGATAAATGTGAATCTCCTGAGCTAGCATGCAACCAGAGCTTGCCAAATTTGCTGCGCAGTACCTTCAACTCCTCTGCAAATGCTTCAACAAGCATGCTATATATATGGGGACATGACCCTTACCACAAGGGCGTGGGACCATGTCAACTGCATGCTACATTCAGAGAGACTGCAAATACTTGTTGGGCAGGAATCCATGCTGAATTCGTACTCCATGGGAATACATGACGTTCCCAAGGAAAATGACATGTACAGGCTTCATATTCTCTGATACCAAGCAGGAATCACAAAGCGAACATCGCTTTAACAAAAACATCCTTCTCTAAACAACACCTGCCGCAATCTGTTCTTATATAACTGACTGCGTTTTTAAGTGCAGAGATATGTGTGTACGTCCGTAGTTCAAGAATCGTGATCTGCGTCTACCTAGTAGCAAATGTTGCAACGGGCAACATGTTGAAACAGAAATCCGTTACAATATTGCAGATTCCTCAACACGGCGTGTGAATGATACACAATCCTTCTGGGAAAAGCTTGCTGCATCTTCTCACATTCGATACCTCAACTTACCATAAAGCAGCATATGGGCGAACATGCCAACGTGACAGAGACATAGAAGATGTCGCGCGCAGACACGTTTCGAACAGTTCCCACAGACTGTGTTTGATGCTCGCATGTCTATGTTTTTCAAATGCTATTTTCGGATGTATACGTGAATTTATGGAAGCTATGAAATATTGGATCGCAACCAATAAAGAGGCCAGACTGCACACAAAGTCTCCGTATCATTTACACTCATGCACACGTTGGGGACAATAATTGTGTCCCAGATTAGTATGTTGAATATGTCCAGTTTGAGCAAAGACTCAATACCATGTGTGTCCGTAAGGTGAAAGCTTCCTTTTGACCAATTGTTGGATTGGTTAAATATCGAAAGCTCCCAATGATACATTTGTTGATCATTTATCGGTGACAAATCCCCGCAATACGATGATACTGGCATTCCAGGTTCAGGCACGCAACATACTTTGGTTTGTTCATCATTGATGAGCGGCACACAATCACAAACAATGAGTTGGTCCTTTAATATGCAGTGTGAGGCTTCAGTCCGGGGGAGAAGGTGCATGGGCATATGAGTGACAGATGTTGCCATGGTGCATCCATTTGTTTCCCATGTTCTTTTTGCGCGTGTGCGCTTGCACCATTACAACATACGTGTCTGAAGCTAACACGCTTGAAAAATCGAGATATTGAATAAAACTTGACCAACTTTCAGCAACCAGAGCTCACATATCAGCGAACACCTCTGTTGTACTGCAGGCCACACAAGTATACTTCAGTAAAAAACGTTAAACGTTCAGCAGGAAAAATCCGACCAGGATGTCGATATTGATTTGGTTGCACTTTACACTATGCAATCGAGCATGTGCATTGCGTACACAAATTTTCAGGGCTATCTTGTTTTGCTACTTCGCAGGTGCCCATTGAGCAGGGGTCAAGTCCCATTGCACATAGGCGATCATCTTCTAAAACCAACTCCCAGGATTAACTTGGCAACGCTGCAGAACTCTCTCTCCTCCTTGGAGCGCGTAAACATCCCATTGCATTTTGGTCCAGGTTGTGCCGGCAACACGCTAGAGACCTTGCAACGCAAAATGCGATTGTAATGCATAATCTCTATCAATAACTCCCGAACATGCGCTCGATTCCATCTAGTGCCGCAGTGCCAGCTTCAGTAGATGAGGTGGCAAAAAGCATGAGGGCAACTAGCAAACAAATCACTCCATGTCTAGGCCGACCTGAAGGGACAATTTTGCTTTGGACGCGGCGTCCGCATGCAGTGCGCACTCCTGCTGCATGGAGTGCACCTTGCTGCGCTGAGCTTGCACCACCTGCAAAGCGGCTCCCCGCCCCAACTTCACTCGCGTCGCAACACATCAGACTTGAGCTGAAGAAATGTACTGGCGGACGCAAACACAAATAATGCCACGGCCTCCATCAACACCTACATGTATACGTTCCGCAGAATGCGGCAGAGCAACTATGCATTCCATCAACACAATCCAAATCAACAATCGTACACGTAAACCCTCTCACTCTCAGCCTAACCATCACAGCCTCGACGCGCACGCCGGCCGCTGTGGGCACAGATTGCCCCAAACAGAGCGCACCGGACAACATAACCACTGTCTTGTATACCAAAGTGAGCACCCCAAACCACAGACGTCCCTCGAACCGGTACGCCAGCAACGCATCTCGTATCTGTCACTTGAGTCCCACCAAGGCCACGTTTCGCGCAACTCACCAACAAAGCAATCAACCAGTCAACCAGATAGAACACCAGTTCACCCACTACCCCCTGGCGGACCACCTGGGTGAGCTCCGCCACC
>NHOP01001148.1:0-11626 GCA_018697155.1 Pyramimonas parkeae | reverse complement strand
GCCAGGTGGCGGAGGTGCTGGGCAAGGTGAAGACTGCCCACGGGAGGTCCAGCGTAGCCTCTGCGGTGCAGATGTCCGTGCGCGCGGCCAGGCAGATGCTGTGCCGCCCCAGGCGGGGAGGGGGGGGTGTCGGTGAGTGCTCGGAACCTTGAAATCCATGAAAAGCCTTATCCATGAAACCTGTTAACCCCAGCATTCCCCAGACTGTACGCCGTGTTGCAAATGGCATGGCGACAGAGGGGAGGGCTGAGTGCTACAAATCCGAAACCCTGCAGATCCTCAACCTGAACACCCCTTACTTCCTGACTTTGGTCTCCCCAAGTGCGGTAGGGGGCGGTGGATTGGCGAGAGGGGTAGTGCCATGAGAACTAAATCCCGTAAACCCTGAACCCGGAACACTGAACCCAAATTACGTTAGTCCCCTCAGTGTGTGGCGGCAAATTTGATATTTTTCTAGTGGAAACTGTCGGAAACTGCCCCATTTGATGGATAGGGCAGCGTGGGCGTTGCGGTTGTATTACGCACAGCCTGCTGAGAAGCAGCACGCTGCGTTTGTCTATTTGCACTGTTCGTTATTTGCATTGTCCCGATTTATTCCCTCTTAAACTAGGATTTGTAGTTGTCTTCGCTGTTGACAGCAAATACACATTTTGCATCCAATCGGTGCGGTTGCTATTTGCACCACCGGACGTGTAGTGCGAGAAACGTGATTTTTTGTACTGAGGGAGTGTTCTGTCAGCTCTGTTTGTTTGTAATCATGGAATGTTGTTCTTCTGATATTTGATCATGTTGTTTTACTTTCGCTTGTGAATGGTGTGCATATTTGGGTAAACGCTGGGGGTGTGGGTTTTCCATGGCTTCAACGCTCAACCTTATGGACGGCACCTCACATGCAAGTGGCCTTGTTTGCGGGCTTTTTGGGTTCAAAAGTTGTGCTATTGCGCACGGCACATTAGAGGTCCGCTTGTCTAGGAACAATTATCACAAAGTTTCTCTGAGAACTGCAAAGAGCGCTTTCGAGTGAGTCAGTGGGGCCGCACTGCTGTATGTTAAGGCATCTGTGGGTCGCCAAGCCAAGTACACCTCCATTTGCAGAGAGTCTTCTGGCTTGTACAATAGTTGTGTTCATTCGCAGTTCTAGAGCACGCAATCATGGAAGAACTGTAGGTCTGGTCACTGCGGATACTTTCAACAGCTTTTGGAATCGATTTGGTTTGCATAAAATACACGAGTAAGCACCTTGATAGGTACTGCTGGAGGGTGTTGCATACAGCATGTAGACTCCAACATACTGCAGGTCGATGTACTTGGATGCTTCTGGTTCAAAACTCCTTGGATATGTATCCACTAGCAGGGCTTTGTATTGATGACCGACTGTTCGTGAAACTAACATGTAGTTTGTGAAGGTGATGACGACACATGTCTCCTTGGATTCTTCGCTTTGCAACCTAAACTGGAGCCAGGACTTTGACGATTTCTGTTGTTCAGTGGTGAGCTTTAGCATACAATGTACCTGGCACGGCTTCCTGCCCAATCGGCAACAGCCACGCGCCTACACACACAGTGGGATGGTGGAATGCCAGTTGTAGCGTCGCACCACCCATGGACACAGGCATGTTGCAATTCGACTTAGCGTCCCTTGTTGTACTGTCGAGGGTGTCCATATGCAGGTGAGAGCATGGAGCAGGTGCTTGAGGCGCTCAACGGGGATCTGCAGGAAGATTCACGCTTTGAGTATGAAGACGACTTTGAAACCAACACCCCCGTGAAGAGTGTGCCCGGTGACGCGCGCTCAGACATTGCGGGCTGGGGGGACCACGACGACAGCCAATCGCACATCAGCTTTGTCCAGACAGGTGGACACGCCGGCCAATCACAGACGCGCCTGATTGCGCGCTTTTTCGAAGGCCGTGTTTTGGTTTGTGTCTACTTTCTGCAGGGTTTTGCGCTCGAGTGTGGCTGTGCGTGCTGGAAAATGCGGACTGCTTGTTGCAGATCTTGTAGTCCTGACCTAGAACTGTTAGGGTAAGCGAATGTGAACAGCCGCAAGTCTTTGCTTCCCACGAAAATGCGTTGTGTCTGAATCTTGATCTTCATGTTCAGTTCGATGCTGTTCCTATCACATCAGGTTTTTATCTTCCTGGAATTCCATCGCATTCTGAGCCACTGGAACCCGGGCTATCCCATCGCATTTCAAGCCATGCAAGGCTCATCGGGCCAACAGGCATGGGAAAGTTCTCAATCAGCGGATTTCCAGTAACCATTTAATCAGCAGCAAGAGCCTGTGTTGCGGGAGTGCGCATGGTTCGATGCAGATTATGCTTTGCATTTTATTCTTTCATTCTAATTCATTTTTCTTATCATTTTTATTCATCATTTTATGTTAAACTTTCGTGAAACACGCTCAGTTTCAGCGTTTATCACTGGACGTGCCCCCCATCAATTCCACAATACTGGCTTGATCGTTCCTGATCAGTGCTTGTCCTCATGCACCAATCCTCCGTAGGCTCATGGAGGAAAGTTGTGTGATGCCTCCCTCTGATCGGCGGCCACAGCTTGCCTGTCTGTTGGGTGTCAGGATTGAGGGAAGAGTTGACTTGGTCAGTGAGGGCTGTCATGGATTTTTTTGCCTTGTATGTTGTTCTCTGAAAGCATTGTCACCATTCTGTCATACCACAAACAGATACGCATACGCAGTACATGCCCTGGGTAGCATGTACTTTACTTCACATGATCCTGACATTCATGCAAATGGCGTGTATGTTGGTATGGCTCCTTGTTTCGTGCATGGGTGAAATGACACCAGGTGGAGGTGTGTATATAGATACTAAGGTTTCAGGATGCTCCCAGTGGGACCTGTGTTCCAGAGCATAGGATGAGCGTGCGAGAGAATCGCATTTATGGCTCTACACTCTTATTTGTCACTCAAAGTATGGCGGTCGAAGTGTATCTGAATATCTTCCAGAGTCGAATTGCAATATTTCAACAGCTCAACTCGCATGTAAGGAATATTTAGGATGGTGCCTTTTGTTGGTATCATTTGATTTTGTGTTTGACTGGTTAGTGCGTTACTTCTGTGAGAATTGTTAGGATGTGTTTGTGACATACGAGACGGTTCAATCCTGATGGGATAACAGCCATGTCCAATGAGTAGATGATTCAGGATCAACACACAAACAGCATTGCAATCGTGGCTCAAACATCTTAGGAACTTACCTATGCCCAAGTTCCAGCAGAGACTGGGTCTCTATTTTGACCCTGGCCATCCTGATTTCGGTGGGCTGCCTCTATGTCAAACAATTTTTCCATAGCAAATGAATTGCTGTACAGACAGTAGTACGCCTTCCACACAGCGAGTGTTTTGCAACACTAGCTTAAGCTTGTATTCTCATGTGTGATACGAAACTGTTGAACCACCAGTTGACATGGTGGTTATATAGGCAATTGGTTTTGATGACCCGCCAGCTTGCAATCCTTTGATAAATCGTTAGCCGAGGCAGTACGTACCCATGTCCAGGGCTTGAACTCGAGTCTACCGCGTAGGAGGTGTCGCCCTTACCAACTAGGCCATTCCACATGGTCCGTGATCCGATAGCTCGTTGCCACAAAGTAGTGTATGAAGGTACACGGTACCCTGCGAAGTCAAGTATAGCGTGTATAGACTACCCGCAAAGCTTGGAGGGCGGATGTGATCATGTAGTTCTAAACTTTATATGACAGCTGACTACGACCTGAACAAGTAATTCTCGGTCCAATATTGTCTAAGATTGAAATCTGGGATGGACGGAAATGATCAAACACCCATCAGCGGCGTCCTTGTGAAGACTTTGACATGTAATATCTCGCATGGTTTGAGAAGATATTTTAACATATTCCTGTTAAGCTTTCGCTGCATTTGGAATCTAGTGGTTGATCATGAATAAGCTGGTACTTAGGTGTATACGGAAAATGTACACTGAAAGTTGATAGCTTAAATTCCAACCTCGATCGCGGGTATTTGATTTCGGCTGCTTGAACCACCATAGAAATGGCCCGCGTGTTGCTCACAGAGTGTGTATACTGTTCTTCGTCATTGTCTCAATGCATGGATTCTCCGAAAAGTATAAAGCCGATTGATTGCAGTCTCGCATTTGCATCATTCGCATATCTAACAACCTCTTTAGCAGCTGTTTTCCCAGTAGCTCCACCAAAGTATTGTTGTCATGTGGCATACTTGTGTATGCGCAGCTGAGGCGGCGCATGTCCCGCCGAATCCACACGACTCCAGCAGCACAAACCCTTCCACAGCACGGCCGTTGTCCAATACGTCCGCTCGCAGTACGAGCAGGACAAGAACAACCTCCCGGCGTGCTGTCAAGGGCGAGGCAGAGGCGTGGGATTCCTCACGACCGCTAGTGGACCAAGCTGAGAGTGGGACCAGGACCATGCCCACGTCTGCAGAACGGCTAGCGAATTCTCCCTTTGCACGGTAAGGTGTTAAGAACCCAGGTGGGGATGTATGGCACTTTTGTGCTTGACTTAAGCTATCACTTGACTGTAGTGAGTACAGCAGTTGGAATTTGTGAGCGTGTTCATCGTGACGGGTATGTATGGTGGGTATGTGACTGTTCATGCTACAGCCAAGCCAGTGGTTCAAGCCGGCAAGCGAAATAAAGAAGACAGCGTGTCGGTTTCATCGTGCCCACCATCCCCAATAGTGTTGGATGACGCGTTACAAGCAATAAGTTCTCTCCACAGCGAAAATTGAGTTAGGGCATTCCTTGCATCCCAATTTTCCGTATCTGGTGCGAATCAGACTTTGTGTTGAGCTTCAAATTTAGTACATTGCGGCATGTGCTCATGGAGAATCCATTTTGGTAACTAGGTATGATCTATCTGTTGTGCCAATCACGTAGCAACAAATATTTTGGACTCGTCCCTGCATCATACCCTGGTAAAACGTTCCTAAGAAATTTTTCATCAATGAACTTCGATGCCTGCTGCATTGAAAGTGAAACGTGCAATCAGACACGCCCTTGTCAGGCGTCAGAGAACGCTCATACAACAACCAAAATACGCTTTCTGGGCACAATGCATGTGCAAAGCAAGATAGGTAGAATCATCCCCGCATATGGCATTTAATCTCTGTTGTTGACATATATAGTTGGACTAAATAATATTGCGTCGAAGAATATATGTGCATGCTGATTGAAGGATTTGATATCTGGCAAACTTCATCAAGCGAACCTACATGTGTCTGTGAGTGAACATCCTATGCAATTCCCCCTTTGCCTCCAGTACAACGCTTGAATACTTGATTTGGCACATCCAGGAACCACATGTTCAAATGAAATGAGCATACCATGCGTCTCGCAGGATCTGCATATGATGCACACTATGTGCACACACACACACACAATGAAATGGCCCACGCTAGGCGCGATCATCTGCTCCTGGAACGTTGGGATACGCTACAAAAGAGTCCGCCATTGTGCGAAAGAGCTCGCTGTCACTTGCAAAGCCCTTGGCTGACGCATTCAGGAAAAAGCCAAACACGCGGCCGTCCTCGACTGTTATTTGTATCAAGTAGCTGTCAGGCCCGTCCTGACAAAATATCCACTCCACAGCCTTAGCGTAGCACACACGTAATGGGGCATGGAGAGCACTAGGGGCTCGGAGAAGCACAAGCATAAGTGTCAATTTCCTATTATCATTTCCCTAAGTTGTATGATTCATGCAAGCAATAAGTTGTCCCAGAATTTCATTGCATAGCGTCTTTCCACATAATTCTGAAAATGATTTGAGCTGCAACAATGATGCCACATGGCTTCAATTCGCAGTGCAGCACGCCGAGAAGGAAGCCTGCCTCAACTAAAAATTGATAGGAAAAACAAAACATGTTTGAACAGTCCGGCAAAACCCGTCGCACTAATTCGTGCATCTTTTGAATGTGAACCAATCCCATAGTACAGCAGAAACAGACAAGTAGATGCCTGGGTGCAGAGGAGAGTTTGGACCCTCGGAGACTCGAATCTAAAGACTGCTCACCGAATCAAACCTAAGTACCACTGAAATGTTCTACTGGCTAGACTCAGTTGAAAAGCCACAAGTAAAGGCTGCACGAGGTGGTTCAAAAGCAAACTGATGATAACCTGCACTACGACCTTTTGTTTGGCAAGGACCTGCAGCCTGAAGAAGCCTTGGTCTGGGAATAAGCCGTGCACTCAAAATTCACAAATCGGGAATGATTTGTGAATTTTGAGTGAAAATGATATCATGTGTGAAAGTGATATCATTTTCACACAGCATCATGTGAGTTGACAACAGATCAGTAGGAAACCAACGACAGCACGGGAGTAGTCTTCAGCACATTAGGGGGAGCAGCTGAAATATCTGAAACATCATCAAAACATTGGAATGAGCCAAATTGTAGCTGAGGCAATTGCATACAGCTGCAACGAAGAAGGTCACAGACCATATGACGACGGCTCCCCTCCTAAAAATACAATACACATGAAGAGAGTTGTAAGACTACAAGACTAAATCAGGCGGACGGACGGACGGACTGTAACTTTCACCGCAAATAGGACTTTCTGGACCCTTAATACATCACCATCAATATATGTGAACAACCTTCCATCTTAAACATCATCATATTCCGACCAACCAGCGTAACACACTGCTGTGTTGGTACAGGGGCATGGCCCCGTTAGCAAATCAACACTGGCATGTTAATGGATAGCATGAAAATGGATAGCGCAGCCTGCAGCGTGATAACGTACCAGCACGTATTCATAGTACTTCTTCCCGTCCTTCTGAATTGTCTTGGCAGTCAACTCTCCGTCCGCGAGAGCATCTTGAAAAAAGAACAAAGATCCTGTTAGGCTCTGGAGGAGCGGCACAGCAGGCTGGTCCATGGTGAAGCCTTTCTTCCCTCCAAAGTTAAGCAGCGTCAATACAAAGACCTGTAACAGCAGTATGCCCTCCAAAGACACTGCTGTAAGGTTTGTTTGTAACTCGCTGTATTTGAAGGTGTTTGGACACAGCATACTTTGTAAGCCATTGTTTGTTGAGAGAACGAGTTTGAGATGCAGGCCCTCATCTAAGAGTTTGAGATGAGAGCCTGCAACAGGTACAGGCCTGGATTATCTCGCTGGTTGGGGTTCTGGATTGGAGTACCTTGGAAAATCACACTAAACAAACCACATAACCATATTAGTGACTTGTCTTTCTTTTCAAATCCAATTCAAATAGGATTAAATCACGAGTCACGAGGACACAAGGGCCATTCATTCAAAACAAACCAAGCATTGTCTACCTCAAGGATACGACCATTCCCACGTTTGTTCAATTCGACACCAGGCAAGAAGTAGCCGGCGTGTGATAGAAACGTCATCAAGGAAGTCGTTAAGTGCATATTTCTGACACGCACGCATTGTCATACACTGTGTTTGTGTGGGTGCTTTTGAAGTGTTGAAATCATAAAAGAGCAAGCTCCCAACAAAATTGAATTTTGCATTTATTGGAACTGAATAGATACAAGGCAAGTGCAATATCAGTTCCTTGAGTATCTTTGAGAATGATCTCACCTTCTCTTTCTTTGACTTTGGCCCAATGAGACGAACATCAGTACCGTTGGTTCCCTTCTCAACCTGCATGGACGTCACTTGGGTCAAGCAAGATACATGCAAATGAAACAGCATGATGCATGCATATGCAGCACATACACTTGGAAAATCAAAAGGTTCGAGCAACGAGACTGCTAATTGAGAGTAGACTGACATTGTGTACAAGCATCCGTCATTGTCGCAAAACAAATTTCATGGAAAAGGAGAAAAGTTGCTGATTGGCGACTTTGAATACAGACGTCACTGACACGATCGCAGACCATAGATCGCAAGGTAGACGGAGCATTGGAATTTTTTGGTTTCGGGTCTCGCACCATGAATTAGCAGCAGGTACAAAAACATGCAAGAACATATCAGAATTCAAATCGCTTGGCTATAGGAAATTTAGACTCGAAAATAAGCTAGTGAGCATAGCTCAACACAAGTCGGTGTTGAGCTAATTCACACCCAGAAGGTACTCATCACGGATACATGCAAACATGGACATGCCAGACATTGGCACATATGTTCAGCTAAACAAAATGGGTGGTTCTGCACACCAATCGCTGCTACCAGCCAGTTTCATGCGCTATACCAGTGAAGGATGATATCCTATTGTCCAGGTGATGCAGCATGAAACAAAGCCATCAATGCACGACACAATCTCCCTGGGAAAAGGCCTTTACATTTCAAGAACTCTTTACTGTTTGGTAGGTTGAGAGAACACAGCGGAGGCACAAGAAGGCACGCGAAGTTGCTACAATCCAATTTGGACTATAGCCTGATAGTGGCACATTCATGACACATCCGAAACGTCGATGGTGCACATATGCACATATTGTGTGGCGTGCATTGCTTGCATTGCATTACATTTGTTGCATTGCATTGCATTAGTGACAAAACCAGATAATAGAGCATGAGAAACAGAAAACCATAAACCCAACAATTTCAAAATTCATGGTTTGATAACTTCATGTCATGAGAATCGGACGGGCCAGCACCTTGGAGATGACTTCCTCCACCCAGGTCTCTGGGTAGTCAAAGGAGTACCTTGCCTTAGCCTGGGTGGTGCCGCCCAGCTTGCCGGGAGTGGCAGGTGGGTTGGCGGCACCTGCACCCAACACACATCTTGCATGTGAATATTTGTCATACCACCATCTTCGCAACAGCAAGGTGCCGAAAATTCCGAAGGAACCCGATCGGAGAATTGGGATGGTTTTGATTCATGCAGAATGTTCTGGTTCAGTGGCTACTGTCCCAAGCTGTTACACACTTCGACCTGCAAAGAGTGCTGGGCACTCACCCGGCAAGGTGTGTGCATGGCTGCGAAAACGTCACAAAACATGTGGAGCCTGCCAAAATACTTGATGTCAAGTTTGTGGATGGAGAATCCATCCTTGTTTATCAAAGTTGACCTGTACCCTGGAGCCAACAATGCTCTGAGGAAAAACTTGTCTCTCACAGGATTTTGAAATGTGAACCTTGGGATGGCTAGGCAGCCACTCCATGGTGAAACTGAACTAAAGTCGATAAGAGACCAATGCTCCTGCTGGTTGTTCAACGTCTCCTTTGATGTGCGAGTGCATATTCTTCGCAATTTCTTCGGCTGGTCCGTGGTTGACAAACACCACTCATGAAGAATCAATCCGCAGGTTTAAAGCGGGTGGCGCAAAGCTGGACTGCCATACTGATACCGTGTTGTACCCGAGTTCTAGTAGTCCACGCATTTCTTGATAAAAAACACAGATCATATTGTACGGATGACAACTGATGACACATAACGCCACCCTGGTGTTCGGGTTATATTCAATTCCCCTCATGACCATCCCCATCGCCCAACCAATCACCGCGATAACCGGCGGCTCAAGATTTGTTGTGACAATAATGAAATGTGAATCATTAGTGTCAATATCATGAGCAAATTAACCATATCGCACACACCGTAGAAGGTGACAAGCTGCGGCAGCTCGGCCATGGCAGGGAGCAAAGGCAATGAGCTCACGGCCAAAAGGGAGGCGGAGGAAAGCATCACACTTCTTCGAGATGTCTCCTCTGGCATCAGGATATCGCACACCCACAATCTCACCTTCTTCATAAACCACAATCTCATGCTGTGGGTGTGCATTCTTGAGACCTCCAGCCAACAAACTTCAAACTTGGAATGACTGAAAATTGGATCAGCTGCCGGTGCATCGATCCTTTTGGGAGGACACCAACGAAAAAAGATCCCATCTTGGAATCTTGTCGATGTGTATAGTTATGGTTCAAGGAAAAAAGGATATTAATTATGCAATGCGGCAACCAGTGAACAGACCCCCCCTCTTGACACTGCCTGAAGACCATTGCGCAGAGAAGTGCAAATGCCTGGAATTGGACAACATGCACATGCAAGCATCCCAGCTACCTGTAGTACTTTACTGAAGCCACTCTGGGCGCAGACTGTGTCTTTATAACGAATCAACATGGGAAGCCAGCAATGGTGTAGACATCGCCCCCTGCTTTGGAATACATCTTCGTTTTTCAAGGAGAACAATGTGCCAGTACGTACGCTCTCTCAAACAAAGCAAACTACTGTCGTTTGACGCAAAGAATTTACCAGACATCAGGTCAATTGTGCAAGAAATAGCGCTGTTCTTAGTACCTTTGTCCATGTTGAGTGCCCTAGTTGGTACAGCATCGGTTTGTTTCGAGTGGTCCTGTGTTCGATTGACGGATATGCGCAAGTATTGCCTCGCCCAAATATTAATGAAAGGCCATGATAGCTTGCAGGCCATTATTAACTAGCGCGGGATCCTATAAATTGCCTAAGAGAATCATCAACATATGGTGATGTGATGGCTCAATCATTGTCATTGCTAGGAATACCGCACAATCCTAGCAAGGCGTAGATCCCTTGTGGGCTGAGAGTGTGCTCCAGCCGATTGTCTCGGGCCACAACAATTTTCAGAACATTCACATGGGCAGACATTAGTCTGGCAGCCTGAACTTATCAATGACCATGCAAAGCAATGAAATCGAGATTAATAACCATGGGCGATCTCAAACAATCACCCGGAAATATACCCCTTGTGTGATTTGAACCTCCGTCGCAAGGGTGCTGGTCAATCTCCAAGGTACTGGTGAAAAGTGCTGCCTTGATATGCCAAGTTACACTTATAGCAGTGTTAAGGGCAAGGACACCAAATTGGTTTCAAATTTACCTTTGGGTGTGGACGCTGAGCATCGAGTGGCGGTGCTCCCACGAGCAGCGGGCTGCGCTCTGGGAACCATGAATCCCTACAAATTAATCCACAGCAACCTCCGCAATGCCGTTAGAAACATACTCGGCAGAGAAGTAGAGGCCATGGAATCGCAGAAAGGTTGTGGTGGACACATCTTGAAGTCATGATTTTTGTTCTGCCCAACCAATCTGACGAGTTTGCAAAGCAAACCGTAGCGGCTGTGTCCCAATTGAAACCACAGTGCATGCGCATCTAGCTCTCCACAATTGCTATGTTATTGCCATCCAATCTCACAACTCGTTCAAAGCTTTTTATTCCCTGAGGCTGATGGTTCCGCAGCTATTTTGCAGGGTGCGTGTGCGTGCAATTGTTATCATATGCATCTGGGTTCTACGACCTGTCAAAACGCACTGAAGCTCCAGGCCTGTTCTTGACGGTGGATTCGTTGATTGATAAGTTTATACTCTCTAGCCAGATTTTATCTGCCAGCCATGAAACATTGCTGCAACCAAACTTAGAAAAGTTCAAATGGCTCCATCCTCCAAAATCATCAGGAGCATGGAGCTATATCTTCATACTGCGCTAATTTGTCGATTTAGCAATGATATATAGGCAATCTCTTCGGAACACTAGCCTGTACGCCAATGACAATTATCCCTCCAACCATCCATACTGGAGACTCATGTAGTCTAACACAGGTGCGCTTGTGCTGAGAACATCACACTTGATTTGATGAATATCGAAGTAGATCGAAAATATGCACAACAAACATGGTCCTAAGCCGTTGTAAGAAAGGGACTGGTAAGTCAGGGAATCCAT
>NHOP01001147.1:0-11624 GCA_018697155.1 Pyramimonas parkeae | reverse complement strand
GAGGCAGGTAAAGATGCAACCTAAGCACCTGCTCGTCCCTTCAAGCTTGCCATTCTGACTGGACGATGATGCGTGTATTGAAACCAAGCCAGTCGCACATAAAAAGCATATGGCAGCTACTTTCCAATTTGCATTGCTGATCAATGCCTTTGACTAAGGTGCATCGGGACGAGTAAACCTTGGATCGCATTGCCATGCCAGCAAAACTGCAAGGAGCACATAATGAACGTCATGTTATCTTTTGTCTGACAAGAAGCATTGACCTCGACCCAATAGAATACACCACCTGACCCTGCTGCTATTATCCGATCATTAGCATGTATTTAAAGAATTTTCAGCTTATTTTGGAACCGTTCACTATGGTTTGTCCCATATCCAGCTTGGTCGTCCGAAGGACATGTGTGAGGGTTTTTTGTTGTTGGGAGTTGTAGGAGCGCGCAATCCAAGGAGAGGCAAGAAGACACAGCCTTGGGGCACGTTCCTGTGTATTCCAACCCTCCAGACCCTCCAAGCCAAGTACGACATTGCAAGGATCCCGCCCACCTTCGAATCGTCTTCGCCATGTTAGCAGTCAACCCATTCTCAAAAATCATCGTAATGAAGCTGCTGGCCGTTTCTACAAGGTGCGGGATGCCTATTTGGGTATCAATCTCCATTTCCCCCAAAAGTTTCCAGTCAATGCAATCGTGTGCGTTTTCACTCGGAAGCTGCATGCAAACCAACAGTCGGTGCCGACTTCTGCAATAATTGCATGGAATAAATTCTCATTCAGACCACATTTTTATGACGTTGTAGTACATGCAGGTTTCTTTTTGACTGCAGACACCTACAAGTTAGGAGCTACAGTTAATTCTATGAATTTATTCTAGTATTGTGTCGTTGAATATTCACAGTGTACATCGATGGAATACATAGCACCCACAGCTACGACGAAGCACATCGGTGTGATGTGTGTAGGCGGACGCAATGTTCCCTGCGTTTGTTCAGCAGACTGCAGTGTTTCATCCCAATCTACTTCTCAGCTGTTCCTTAAAGGTTAATAAGTTAGTGGATCAATATTCTTATTTGAACATGGAGGTCGGCAGTTTGATTCCCGGTGTGGCACAGGATTGTCCTGGCTGGTATTGCGTAATTGGCCACTCTAGCTGGTATTGCGAAACCAGATTGAACAACCTCTGAGATAGTCCTGATGTTAATTGTTGTCAACGTCCGGCTTAGGTGACAGGTGTGTGTGTATTGTGAAGCACAACAATATCAACGTTTACAAAGCTCTTGGGACGTTCATTTACGCAATAAACATCCTGAGAGAGTTGAACTAGAGCCTTCTTGAGCGGTCAAAACGATTGTTGCACTGCTGTGGGGACAGGTCAAGTCCCACTCAGGTGCGGGCTTGGCCTCGTTTCACAAGTATCGGAGGAGGAATGTCGGCTGGGATCGCGCAAAGACAGCATCTCACCTGTCCTTCACAACAATCATTAAAGGGCAAGCTGTGAATCACAATGTACGAACACGCTGTGCGAAAACTGCAATTTTTCACATCAATTATCATCAGAACAGCATGAGTGGCTATACATGAGCAGGGGAGCAATACAAGGTAGATGTTCTTGAAGTTATCTCCAATCTTCTGGCACATTCTTCAACCTTGATCTAATCCTGTTATTTTGAACACAACTTATGGGATCGCACCCCGCTATGGATGGAGGAACCACATTGGGTGCATTTATGTTTACGGCATCCCTTTGTTCTTCCACAGAAGGCGTTGCGCTCCAATCCCCACATAGGTGGGTGTCAGCCAACGGTTTATTAGAAGGCCATAAATACTGGCGCATCCTCTTCTATTTGTAAGCCATCGTACCATTCGCCAAAGCCATGATCATGCCATCTGTTGGCTCAATTATTCTGATTTACAAGGGCCGTGGGCTTTTTTTTCAACTGCACCAGACCCCCACCATTGTTCAGAACAGCGTCGCCAAATCATGCGGCTGCTGCCTCTTGGGCGACATGTCAATATGCCAGGTTTCTTTGCATTTCCTATGACGACTCCGTTCATGAGCCCCTGACCGTTTTGTGCAACTCTTTATAAAGCATGATAAGCGCGCAGGTTTCCCATGAGAGGATATGGGTAGTGACCTATGCGACTTTCCATTTCCAATGTCACGACATTTGGTATTTGATTGCTTGTCCTTATTATCGACATCAGGACCCATGCCCTGTCTACATCTAGTTGTTTATATCGACAGGATTGTTCAGTGATTTCCGGCAAGTTTGGAGTGTACCGTGGCGGTCTCGATTGAAAAGGCAGCGATGTGATTGTGCATTTTTTTATGGGCGTCCGGGCTTTTTCCTCATAACTGCCCGGACTCTCTTCGTCTCGCATGCATGTCCAACGCTAATGGCACGCCAAATATTCATACAGATGAGTGTCTGCTATTCAGGATTACAAAGACTCTGAGAACATTGGATGGTTGAAATTTCAGGCCATGTCTCCCAGCAGGATGGGTGCTTGGATCCAATCTCAGCAAGACACTGACCAGCCGGATACGTCCAAACAAGACAGTCCTGCCCGCTCATTCTCTTGTCCAGTATCCCCACCGAACATTGGCACAAAGTTACTGCAGAACCAGTCCGAGGCCAGGTGATAATGAGCCAGACTCTATTCTTTTAATTTCCAATCCATTGCCACACAGTTCACATGATTGTGATGGTAACCCCTTGCCAGTGCACCTCTGCAATGGTCGACGTAGAACTTGCCTGATAGCTGGTACTTCCCAAACCTTTGGCTCGGTTGGATTTGCAATCTTTAGGCAGTAGGTGCAAAAGATCGATTTTTTATGGCAGCGAGGACAAGCACAACCGTACTAGCTGTTGCCATGGTCACAACGTCATTACGCATGGCTACACAAAAGACAACCCACAGCTGAACCACCAGCTGGTGCATCGATCGGTGCAAGAAACTTTTGCTTTATATTTCAGAGCCAGTTTCGTTTGAAGTCTTCTGGTTCATAATGGTATCGATAGTAATCGCCGTGTTGACGGTGCGTCAATCTCTGATGATCAATGAACATCTTGTTGTTAACGCTAAACCTGCAAATGTTGAAGTCATAGACCGAAAAACAGGAATTTGGTGTAGGTGCATCTTGATAAAACCTCTGGAGTGCACTGATGACACAACGCAGCTGAAATTTTTGGTGCTACGGTCATGAAAAAAATAAAAGTTGTCATGCTGTTGGTATTGTTTTGTGTGCACTGCGGTTGTGACGTGAGGTGCAGTTGTGCAATATCTACTGTACATTTTATTGTTTTACAAGTTGAGGGACGAACGAGTCTGTGTGTTTGGGCTGTGTTGAATGCGCCACCGGCATCCTGGGATCATTGAGAAGGGCATGGCTCGATACAGAGCTCCCTTACAATACTAGCCATCGATACAAGGGTTGGTATCAGGCATGGCTGGTTGACACTTTTGCACTCGCAATATGCATTGTCTACCTCAGATTGCAGTACGGAGCAATTACCATGCAGATTAGAGGATGCGCTTCTATTGTTCCATGTTTTGTCCCTGGATAAGACAATGTTGGTCCACAAAACTGCCACTTACATGTCTATGCATTAGATGCACAATTTGCATACACGTATGCCCAGTATGGTCCATTGCAACAATACCATCAGAAGCATGTTTTATCTTGCTTTTTTGTAGTTGCACGTTCAAATTCGTTCACATTTGTTGAAATGGCTTTCGTCAGATCAATTCTGTGGAATGCAGAATGTGCATTGCATTGGGATATTTGTGGAATCTTCCCGCGAAGTCGCTCGCTGGAAATGGACGCGGTGCCTGTGGCTGTTGGGGCTTTGCCATGTCTATCCAATAGCCTGATGCATCAGTGATAAACAAGTTGATAATGTGATAGGGAACATAGGAAAGTATTTTATTGCACAGTCAAGTCCTGTATTGTGTTGTGTGTTGGTGTGTTTATATTCATTGGCTCATGTTGTGTCATGTACACAGAGCTGTCGAACGAAATCAACAGATTGTCACCCAACAACTTCGCGTGCACTCCGCGAACCCCGCGATGATCTATGCAACGCCCCGGCCCCCCTCCCATCGGACGTCCTCCTGCGCCAGTAGGCTCTCTGGGAAGCAACATTTTCGTGAGCAGCATCACATTCAAGGAGTCAAATCTCCAATTGGAGGAGAACATGCTGCTTCTGGGCGAGAAGTAGGACCTCCCATAGGCCGTGGTATGAATGGGAGGAGGCCGCCATGGTCATCAGGTGCGAGCAGGACACTTGAGCCATTGTCTGCCTTCATGTGCGTCTTGTGCTACTGTTTTATTTCGTGAATATCTTCTCGCATGCATGCTGGATTGCGCGTCAAGAGTGAGAGCATCGTTATCTCTCCTTTGGTGATTATTATCAAGATGAGCAACCTGCGATCAAGTGGTATGATATCAGGGTGGATGATAAGTGCAACAAGCAGCGCTACCCGTTCCCTACTGAAACGTGTATTGGGCAGTAAGTGATTATTCCTATACACCAACAGCTGCGAGCTGTTTATCGGCGTTTGTGCGCAAATCCTCGGAGATGTATCAACATGCAACGTATATACATCGATGTCCGAATGCACATGACGTATTCAATATCAGTTTGCACAGATAAATGGGCTGTTCCAATTGGTATGAGAAGATATGTTCTCCTCGTATCCCTCCATAAGTGTGTCGACTTGATGCGCGCGTTTTTCAGGTCACCTTGAAAGTGTTGACATAAGCGTGCTGCTCGATTGACGTTACGTCCCAAACTTTGGGTGAGAGCCATGTTGTAATATACAAACGCATCTTTTTGCAAAGAGGCCTGCAAGCATGTCTGGGAACGCTGACGCCTCATACGATGTTTCACTGCATTCCAACGGGCAATGTGTATCACACAGATGACAGCAGCACCGGCCAAGTATCCAACACTAGAGCTATCAGCAGCAGCCGTCAAAACAAGCGCCAGAACTGGGACTCTCACCTCGCCAAGTCTCCATTGATTGCGGGGCGCACCAACTCACAGCTCCTTGTGTCAAACACTGCGAATCGCTCACGGCCAGCCTCTGCCATGGTAGCAACCAAAATGTCGGTGGATGTGCTAGCGGATTTGAGGCCTGAGTCCCGAGAAACGCTTGTGGCAAAATCTCCACGAAGGGCCACAGGTGTTACCGGGAACAAGAGGGCGGCCACACTCTCTGCCTCACACATGGTACCACATGGATTTATGTCCAACTCTCGTGCAACTAGCGCGGCATTGGGTGCAACGACTGCGAGGTCGAGCTACGCGCTGCGCATGGCTCAGCGTTCGTCCCTCGACGCGCCATTGTATCCACCCAAAGCATACGTTGACCCGCTCGTGGAACCGGGCCTCCGTGGAGCAGATCCACATGTTAAACCCGATGTTGAAGGGTTCTCGTGTACATATGCACGAGCACCCTCATTGCGAAGGACAAGGGAGCGTACCAGAGAGATGTGCAAACTTCAACACAGCTCGCCACACACAGAGTCTATGCACGTGTCTGAGGAAGGCGAAGACAATCATAGTCAGAAAACGGAGCGAGACTTCGAGCACGCAAAAGTAGCTTCACGGTTTTCTGCATTAGGGCTGACAGCAAGTGGTAGTCTAACTTCAAGAACATGAACCAACATTAACGCATGGTAGTATTTTTTGGGTTTTTTTTGCATCATGATATGCGCTGTTTGCATAAAAATTCTTCAGCCGATCCTGCGTTTAGCATGATGGTGATTCGCCGCTTGGACAGTGTTCGATCTTGCATATGTATGGGTAACCGGATGCGAATAAAAGGATCGCAAATCACATCATCAGAATTAGAGAAATGCAGGTATACACACTATAACGTGGCATGTCAAGAAGCTGCGATCATCCAGTGATCAATAGAGGTGTTTGAGGTTCGAATAATGGAGTTATACACACCTCGGATATTAAGAGCAATAGATACGTGTGAATAGCGACTTCACGTACAGACAATGTCATACTGTATGTGTGTGATCAGACTCGGTTGTACAGTATCTGATCACAGCTACTAGACACCAGTGGGTATGTACGCCAAGTGATCACTTGTTCAATACAGTGAGCAATCGATATTTGATCTGCATTGGACTGCGATCTTCAAAATTGCCAATACACGAGGGGCAGGTATTATCATTCAAACTACTTTATCGCTGCCTTTCCACCGCTTGTCAATTATTTGATGCACATGCCTCCTCACGTCTCAACTACCAGTGATCTTGTAAACTCAAAGGTCACCTGTTGAAGAACGTTCTTCCGGATGTGTGTGCAGCTTTCAAGGTTTCGAACTGATTTCTTGTTGTAGTATTTGAACCCCATAGCACTGCCGGTGACTATGCGCCGCATTGAATATGACACTCATATGCTTCCGTGAATGAAAACGGAAACGAATGTTTCACCAAGCTGTAAACTCCTGCTTGTCCACCTGATCCTGTTATATCATCTAATGTTACTGATCCAGATTGCACGAGAAAGTATATCTATCGGAGGTGGGTTCGACTACAAAAGATATTCAGGAACAACGTGAACAACACAACGATTCTGGAGGCATCAAAGGAAGTTATGAGAGAGATATACGTCTTGACCATTTTCGTGCACATGGACAACCGAGGTGCCACATTCCTGATGTTTACCTTAGTCTCGAAAAGAGTTTCAAGTATAATACTGACCTCAGGTACCATAATACGATGGACTTCGCTAACAATGGAATTACAAAAATCGCAAGTCTCTGACATCATGAGCAAACCACTGCGCGTGAAGCACATATACTGCACAACTGGGAAACTGCGACCAAAAAAGACAAGCCGCCGCATAGATTTATTTAGCTATACTACTCAGAAGTGCACCTACTGTGAACGTCAATTGTGGGATCAAGGGGTTTGTCATAGAACTTGAATTTCTTTGATGATCGCCATCAGATGATAGATAGGGATGCACAAGATATATAGCAGTGGTTGGGCAAATCACAAAGCAACCTGGGCAGCCCTTAGTTTGAATGTGACCATGTTGACACATTCATTTTTACCATGCTATTCTCCGTCTTTGTGCGATCCGAAAAAGACGCCTGTTGAGAATACTACAGCTATTCTTGGATGTTTGATGGTACTCTCCTGAAGAATTGAGAGTCTCCCTTGTTTGCCCTGGCGCGGTCTTTAAGCACGCGAAGGATGGCACTCGATTGGCTTGCCACTGCTATCAGATGGTTTGTGTGGGCTGTTTGCATGTCGTAGACCTCATGTTAGATCTTAACTTGCTAACTGATTTCCCTGATCATGCTCTCGATCGTTACTTTTCTAATTCTTGGCAATACTGAATACTATTTTGTGCCTAGCGCATAGAGACCAAAGCGCCCGAACCATCGGCGAACAAACAATCGTCCACATCGCAGCCCAAACTGCAGGGAGTAGACTCCGATCCATATTATGCACAGGTTTCATGCTGTCTTGAATCCGCTAAAGTTACTCAGCGGAGTTATCCGCCGGAGGAGTTCAGCCTATCCCCACGGCTGCTGCGTAACTCGCACACATTGATTCTCGTCCGGGCCCATCTCAATTGCGGAATTTCCGCAACGATTCATATGTGCTCGTGGAGATGGAAACACAGAGGGGGTGTGACCTTCCCCTCCATGCTCCCTAGAAACGTCTGACGGCGTGCAAGGTTCCTCGAGATGGAGATTACTCCACCTTTCGCGGATGCTGTCGAAGGTAGTGACTGCAAAGAAATTGCACAGCGGGAGCTAGAGCTGAAGTTCAGTATCTTTACTGCCAAGTTTTTTTCCAGGGCTACTGTTTTGCCTCCGACAAGATCGTATTGCTCGCCAACTCAGCATCCTAGGGTCGTTAAGTTGGTAGCCTACCATGCACGCCCCAGTCTCTTGATTGCGGACAAAGGATGATTCCTTTGAGACCGTTAGTTCTCGTCCATCTCCGGTAGTAAATTTTGCATGGTGCAATTAAGCGGCTACCAACACACACGATAGCAAAATGCGGACATCGGCGAGTCCCGCGTGTTGCTTGGTTTCCATGTACCTAAGTGCTTTCATTGTAAAGTTTTTTTTGCCCTCGTCGAAGTTAGGACATCCTTTGCTTTGGTATGGGAAACCACCCAACACAGTTCCTCGCGCAAGCAGCCCTCCAGGACATCTTGATTTTACTGTGAACCAGCGGATTAGTACAAAGAGATTGCTTCCCATAATTTGGTGCTGCACCAAAGCCGAGTAGTCCAGCTTCTCGATGGTCATATGTATCCTCAACAGCGCCAGCACCAGATCAACCTCCTCAGGGTTCCGAGCCCCGAACCTGTCCACAAATTCTCCAGTCGGGGTTTTGTACGACTGAACCGCCGAAAAAAAGGGGTCGTGACGATGTTATCCATTGCCGCATGAACAGCTTTTCTCGCATCTTCATGAGTAGAAAGGTGGAATTTCTGAGCCACAGTTCTGATGAGGCTGTACCATCTGTAACAATGCCAAATATCTAGGACTATGGTTTGATCAAGATTGTCCCTAGTGGGGTGCTAAACTCGTGTAACCTGCGATTCGAATAGTATCGTTTGGGAAGATTTGTTTCCTCCCTTCCATTTATATGTCATAATCTTTGCGGTTATATCATATACACTCAAGAGCGTGATTAGTGAGACGACTTTGGACTGGGTTTTGTCGCAGATTTGAAATACATTCCACTCGACTTCTTGATTAGCACTCCGAAGACAAAAATAGGTTCGGCATCAGGAGTGATCTCCTCCTACCTGACTTTTGCCGGGAGGTCGTATTCATCAGTCCACTTCGATTTGAAACCCATAGCACCTGTACCCACGCTGATCACGTTGTTCGTTGGTGGCGAGCCATGGCGGACATCTGTCTTTTGAGGTGGAGGGGTGCATGGCCTTACCGCCATTGGCCCTGCGTCTGATCTCTGCCTTCTGGACAAGCTTTCAAAGGCTAGCTGCGCTAAGCTACATCTTATTCTAACCATTTTATTACATCAACGAGAAAATGATATATCAGATGTCTGGTGTGCACAATATTCGGTACAATATGTAGATCATAGTCAGTATATTCACATGACGGCGTGACGAGTCCATCAACTAAGTCAGCATTGCATGCACGGAAAACAAGTGGAAAATCTTTTTCACAAGGAATGTATGATGCGATGAAAGTTAAAACCAGCAGCTTTGCGTCCATAAGAGGTAGCTTAATTCTGTCGGCAACTCATTCGTGTTGCATCAGGCGTTTTGGGCTTAGGAAAGCACGTCTGAAGCTGTTGTTTAGAGTTGAAGACAGTACCCAGTCCAGATACACTGGTGGGACGTGCGTTACTAATGGTGTGGCTTTTGTGCATAACCCACTACCGATTGGGTGGTCGATTAATTGTCATGATTGAGTTGTGGACCCTACAGGATTCCTGTGATCTGGTATTCACAAATATTCGTTTGTTTTGGGTGCTTTTGGTTGAATGTTGATATTTCGAAAAATATGTATACATCCTGCAGCTTGCGAGAGCTGAGATTTGGATCGTTGGCGATTTGGATCGTTGATGATTTGGATCGTTGATTGCCGATCGCAAGTAACCTAGAGGTAGCGCTTCCCCGTCTCGAATGTGGGATTGAAGGGACTTTGGAAGACCAATCTATACCCCGCATCAACAGCGGTGCTAGAGGATGAATCATAAAGTGACAATATTTGTCCATCACGAGTTTCGCCATTTTTTCTGATATGATTCGTATATATCTACTGTGCTGAAAGTGTACATAAATCGCATGGCCTGGTAGATAACAGTCTCTTAGCAATCTAATTTTGCATGCCTAAGTTCTTTGGATGTTCGTCGACGTACCTGAAGTGTTCGCGGACTCCATTCGCTTGTAGAAAGCAATGTTTTTGCGGAGGATCGGGCAAGATGATAAAGAAGAGGCAAAGTCAGCGGACGTTACCAAAGTCACCGTTTGGCTTAATATGGCAAAGTTTCAATTTGTGTTCATCCGTGCGAGGTGGCAGTACAGGTTTCGGTGTGCCCATACAGTTTCTGACAGCCGTACGATGTGGAGTAACTGAAGATCTTGTTCCAGAGAGATCAACTAGTGAGTCTGTTTCCACGTGCACTTTTCACAGCTCGCGTACTGCTATTCGCCATATCAGAAAACAAGGTCTTGCTCATTTTGTCAACGGATCGATTTCCGCTTTTCGATCCCTATGTAGGGTCGTCGGGAATCCATTACAAAGGATGGCAAACTCGGAGTGTAGGTACTGCTACAGAATTGAGATACTTTCTAATCCATGCAATCCCTAGTAAGGCATTTTTGTATGCGCACACGCTTGGCTGTGCGCGAAACAAAACCAAGACCAATCCGAATGCGTTAAATTTGCGACCAAAGCTAGGGTTTAGGGCGAGCCATGCCTTGAGCTTGGTAGCAGGTCGGGAATAACCTCTTATACCTGCCAAAAAGCTAAAACGTTGGAACCACCACTTCAGTCATGGTGATGTGTTAGGCGGTTGGTATGATCACTCGCTAATCGAAGATGACCCGCCAGCTAGCATGGCTTCAAAGCCTCCTTTCCTTGTCTGGATTCTCACCCTCGATCTTCCCTAAAACGCGTGAGATTTCATGACAGTATCGATTTGACGATTTCGACAAACTTAGCGTGCTCCATGAGTTCATGATCGGATACAACATCTCACCAGCATGGGGATTATAATCACATTCGCACGGGCAGCAACATGCTGAAGGCATCGCCATTTTGCTCAGGCATCACGTGTTTATCTATTTGCTGCGGCATCTTGGTGTCATTCGCTACATCTGGAGGATACAAAAATGACTGCGTTGGTGTTTTCGCATGCATTTCAATTTGAAGCACACCTAACGCATGGAACCATTGTCTCATGGAAACGACGACTTCTTTTTCCTTGCGATACATTCACACATACCAAGCGATCAAGCACATTGATCATCCTCTCGTATTATCACATCATCATTAATGTACGATTTGTTATCGTTTACGACCGCTTCTGTCGATAGCATACCGTTGGCTTTGAGTAGTACTCTATCGAGTACATGTGTCTATGTAATATTTTCGTGGGTGTTTGCTTTGTTCTATGCAATGTCGCGTTCTGTACTATCATGATCTGGTGGGATGAGCATTTGACGATATTCTTGTGGTCTATGGTCTCAAAGTTTGATGCGCTTGGACCTAGTGTTGACAGTCGGATTTTTAACCATGCGAACATCCCTTTGGTTTTCCACATACAAACGCATCGGAATGGCAATATGACAAGCTCATGCACGTTCCAGCACATGTTCAAGCAATCATAGATGGCGTTCGACCCGGAGATCTTATCAGCTGAAGGAAATGATATAGCCTCAATTGATCGATTTGTGCACATTCTCGCCGGTTAACCGTAACAACCAAGTCCACCATCTTCATCGCGCATCGACAACTAGTTGGCTTATTGCTTTGTGTGAAGGAGTCTGGCGCCCCCCATACGGGGGGCAGGTGGGCTACGTTGGATTGTACGAATAATCGAGTACTGTGACGGTCGATCCCCGGTTTATATACTCGGGATATCGACCAATGTCAC